>JAQGAW010004182.1:0-11285 GCA_034698025.1 Phthiracarus crinitus | reverse complement strand
CAAAACTCATCGGTTTTGATGGACAATTTTTTTACATTAGACCAAAAATTTTTGAAAATTTTCAAATTATTTTCGTCAAAAAATTTTTAAAAATTTTGGGTGGGGGGGGTCAACTTTTCAAAATTTCTAGGGGGGTTCAGACCTGGGCAAGACCTCCCCCTTGTGTAACTATGGTAAATACTAATAATAAAAAACTATTAGTTCGTCATAAATAACAGAAAAACTAATTTTTTCCCATTATATTATAAATTATAGTCAAGTAATTAAGGCTTAGTTATTATTATTATTATTATTTGGTTTTTATTTTATCTTTTATTATTTTTCTATGATAATACCTCAAAAACAATTAATCACCGGTTATATAGACAAATGATTATATTTTCATGTGTTTGGTGTGTTCATCATAGAGAGTAGTAATTGCTTTAATTTTTATTAAAAGAAAAGGTTTTTTATGTGTCGCAGTGTGTGTATGTCCGGTGGGATTAAACGAACAAAGCGTTTGTTTCAGTGACGAAGAGATGGAAAACGGTTAATGATTAAACGCAATAATAACGCTAATAAGTGTTAGAAATTCCATTTGCCATTCAGGCCAACCAAATCTATCTTTTAGTGTACGGAAGCAGAAATTGTTAGCGAGAACTTGGAATTAAAAGTGGTTGCGAAAGCAAATTTTGATGACCATTCGGTTTATTAGAAAAGTCCAAACTATACTATTAATACTTTTAATGGACTTTTTAGTCCCACAGGGAATGCCATATATATGTGTGTGTATGTGCTGTGCACGAGAATAAGAGATGCAGTGAAGTACACCCTCGAGTCAACAATAGGTTATACTTTAGTGAATTCTCCAATTCTGGTATTACTGATGTTGTTTTACTGCTTCTCTGACACACACACAGAAGCACACATAAAGCAGCCAAATATCTTAAGATAATAATAACAGTAATACTGATAATAATAATACTAATAATAATGAATGCGATATGTTTCGCCAAACGCTGCTTACATTTTCTTTAAGTGTTTGTTTCACTTAAGTAGTTTTTTTGCGCTCACACTCTAACTTATCTATCATTCATTACATATACTATACGATATAATTATATATTTAGGTCAACTCTTTGGTCCAATTTGTTTATTAGTGCTAAAATTTTGTTTATTAGAGTAATTTATTTTCGAATGATTAATGAATTTCATAATTTTTTGTTTTAAATAATTAAACGTCGAATTTTGAATATTGATAAATTGACAAATTTATTGCCAAATTTAAACGTTTTATTTATTGTTAAAAAAATGTTTTATTGTACTGTTAGATAAATAAAATTTAATTCTTCTACTTAACAAATTTATCCAAAAGTTGAGTAATAATTTTTATAATTAGATTTTAAATGGATATATTATTAATCATGTTAAAACAAAAATAATATTATAATTAGTTTCTTATTATGAAAACGAATTTTAACTTTAGGGTTAATTCAAATGCAAAATATTATTTATAAATATATTCTGTTACACACGATGTAAAATTAAATATTCAAAATTTCTTAATCTAAGGAAATGTAATAAAATTAGTTTTAAAAATCAAACTACGAATGTAATTATGAATATAATGGAACTCAAATTAAAAAAATAACAAAAAAACTAAATATTCAAACAAATACATTCATTTATATGCGCGTTTCACACTAATTTGCCATTTGATTAATATTTTTTAATGTTTTTGATTATATAATAAGAATATATTTGAAGCAAAAGTAAAATAATAATTATTTTAAGTAAGCATTAATTTGATTACCAAAAACTATTCGTTTTTAAATGAGTGCAACTTTCCTGAAAACTTTTTCGAAACTGCTTCGTGGAAAATAATAGTTTATTAATGCGCACACAATTACTTCTTAGAAACACAAACACAAATTGCATTTTAGATCAGCTAAAATTGATGATTATTGTAATTACTTATAAAGAATTTTATTGCGTAAAGAATTGTTTTTTATGTTTAAATGTGCGAGTATTGGATAAAACATTGTGTTATTTTTCGTCTATGTTTGTTTCATATAATGAAATAAGCAAATCAATAATTTTGTTGAAATAGTTTACATTTTATAGTGAATCGTAAAATAATATATAAAATAAAATTATAATACACGCAAAATAATAAACACATAATCGATTACAACTAATTATCTCATAAACTATTTCATAGAAAAACTTTTCTATTGATTTTTTTATTCATTCACTTAATGCGAAGTTTGAATCAAATGACAATACGTTATCGTAAAAATATTTGCTCATAAAGTAATGATTATTAAATATAAAGTTTTTATGAAGTTTTAGGCATCAGTTTTGTTATAAAGTTTTAATAACTAACTTTAATAAAAAACATAGTGATTTTAGCCGTGAATATATATTATATAATAATGTTTCATAAATTATTCTGATCTTTCTGTTATGGAAACGTGTTATAAAATTTATAAGATTTTTTATGATAAATGACTAAAATTTATGAATATCAATATTTATTACCCAAATATCGTATACCATAATTCATCACAATATGAATCTCATAAATAATAGATATAAAAAGAATTTAAAGCTAACTTAATTGCGAATCAGAATATATTTATTTGGAGCATAAAAACTTTCAAAATAAATTCTTCGATTTAATTTTTTATTGGCATTCGTTTTAGGACTTGAGTAAACTTCAATTAGAAGAGCGGTCAATGATTAACTACCATTTAACCTTTGCTTACCCGAGTGAACGAATTAAATGAAATTTGTGTGGCAGAGTTGAATGAAAAAAACAAAAATGAAACATTGCTACCAATAAAACATTTGATATATTGGCGGAATTAGCGTAAGACTATTTGGACGTAAGGGTCGAATAAATAATGGTACTCATAGACCATGGCTTGAATATATGGCTTGTAAAATTGAGGCGAATAAGACTAACGAGTTAACTGATTCAAAAAAATGTAGATGTTTTTGGATTTAAATTTTAATACACCTATAAATATTTATGAATGTTATTTTCGATTAATTTAAGCATTTTTTGTTATTATTCATAATAAGATATTCTAATTTATTGAAAAATAATGGTAAAATTCATTTATTAAATCATTTTATCATAAAAGCAATGAAAAATTTAATTTTAATTTTTCAAAATTTAATGTAATAAAATATAAATAATATTTTTATATTAATTATTCAAATCGAAATTAGAGTATAGATCTATATATCAACAGTATAAGTCTAGCAAATATTTTCCCATCTTTTTATGCAGAATATAAAATAACTAATTTTACTGTTATAATAGCTTTGAAGTTTAGAAATTTTCCTTTGAGTGTATGATTGAATTATTACTAATTAGTACGATAAATATGAACAGACCCTCAAATTTATAAGTTCTACTGAGTTCTTTTTGAAAGAATTACGCACGAATTCACATTCAGGAATTTGACTTACACTTGTATTTATATGTAAAGCATCACATTATGTTAAATACTTAATTTTTTGAAAATATTTGTTATTGGGACGTTAACTTCGGTTTTATTTGAATTTTTTTCATCTCTACAAGTATTAATAAAAAGTTTTATTCACAAAATGATTGAAACAATTTTACAGAAAATTCTCTTTGTATTAAGTTTAGATTTAGACCAACTAAACCTTTCGCGATAGTATTAAACATACAACGAATAGTTACTGTGATCTTATAATATGCATTTCTGTTCATCGAGTCATCCATTAAGTAAGGCTATCAAAGTTTGATTGATGAAAGATTTTTTTTCTTTCAACGCTGGCGTACAGTACACGCACATACATCTACTAGTACTTAACTCGCGAGTATCTAAAAGCAACTATGAGTATAGAAGATCGTTGCAGCCCTAAAAATTGCTTTTTTTCTTTTTTAAAACTATCATCGCTAAGTTATATGTGATCATATTTTGTTAGCGTAAACATTGACTTTAGACTTCGAAATTTTATACTCTTAAGGAAAAAACGGATAAAATGAAGGAGAGGAGAGGAGAGAGAGAGAGAGAGAGAGAGAGAGAGAGAGAGAGAGAGAGAGAGAGAGAGAACATCGAAGAAGGCTTATAAGGGCGTCGATCGCTAATACAAGAATGGCATCATTCACTCTAAAATATAGTGGATGTTCGAAACGAAACGAAAAAAAACTTTTCATTTCTTGATCATATTCTAACTCTCAGGCTATTGAGCATCATTTTGATGAAAGTTTCGCCAAACTTAGTGCTATTTGTATTACTGGCTATAACTGTGATGAGTATTTGCTTTTATGAGCTCATATTCTTGTTTGTTATTGCATAGTATTTTATTGCTGTCGTCGAAAGAGGCCCAAGCGTTAAGCAAACGCTCTTTTTATTTTATTTCCTAAGATTTTTCCTTCCAATGCTTCATTCCTTTGATCCGTGCTTTTTATGATTTATCGTAAAAAGCGTTGTTTAATTAAATTTATATTTTTAACGTCAAACAAAGTTATAAGCAAAAAAGGTTTTGACACATTATAGTATTGTCTAACGAATAAGTAAACATTAGTACATAAATACACACATATAGTGTATAAGTAAAATGAAAATCTATTTCAATAATTCAGTATTAGAGCAGACAGTGATAGTATCGGAATGAAGTCACTCGGAAGAGAGTTATGAAGAAAATTTTGTTTCGGCATTAGAAAAATAGCGTTTGATTCGAGCGTTTTTTTGCTACATTTACAATAAACACCAATTCATTTGTGTGGATGCGATCATTCGCTTTTTCTACTGTGTGTTCGCTATTAAAATCGCTTCCCTATTGCCGCTGATATGCTGCTCATTCAAATAGAAAGCTATGCATTGTTTAAGAACGTTGAGCTCCGAAATCGCGAAATCAGTAATGCTTCACTACCTTTGATAAAACAATGAAACGAAATCTTCTTTTCTCTGATATAAATAAATAGATGGGTTTTTCGCTAAAAGCAGTACGCCTTTGATTTTTCAATTTCAATACTATTGTTGCATCTATTTATAAGATTTATATTGAATAATTGTACTGTAGAACTCATTTACACTTTATCTTATTTTCGTCTATACATTTGGCTGAAAAACAATTTGAGTTTCAGTCGAAAACTATTAGAATTCCAATATTCTGATCGATAAATGTGCGGATGTGTTATCAAAATATTAGATCTATACGATGACTGATGAGAGTTAGTGTTGGGTCAGTGAATGGGTTTTGTGTGTGCACACAGAGATGCAGTCACACACACACACACACTCTCACACACACATACACGCATACACTGCCACAAACTCTCATTCATCTCGCAACGAGTGCCACACCATTTGGGCAACCATTGCGAACTTATAGCATCCATCGTATTGTTGTCTCCCATTTCCGTTCCCTTTCCAACTCTCTCTCCCTCATCGGTCTTTGTAATGGCATCACTAGTGTCAGAGAATTTTCTCCATTCTTTTAGCTTTGGCAAAAATGCTAACACAGAAACAACAGAAAGTTTTGCAGTATGTGTTCGAAGAAAACACAACAAAAACTTTTTGCTGCATAAATTGGTGCTTTCATGCGTAACACTTAATAATTTTGATGATTTTGATGGAGCGTTTTCATATCTGTCACTGAATCTCATCCCTTGATAAAACTTTGATGCCGTGATTGCATTCTTTTTCATAGACTTATGATGCGTACAATATGTATCTTAAGTTAACTCATAACATTCTTTTTGTCTGATAATATGGTTTACGTTTTACTTACTCTCTTTTTTTGTTGTTATTGCTGCTCTAACAGCACAAAAGGCTTTCACTCAAATTATAACTTTATTATTGAAAATATAGATTATATATATTTTAATCATACTTATCATACAGTATCTGATTCTGTACAGTATAGTAATGTATCATTTCTTTTCGTAGCATTATTTAATATACAGTATAAAAGCTCCATTTTATACGCTATTTTTAGTTTTACGAAAGCATATTGATATTTATATATTTATATATTTATATATTGCATTTACCTTTTTTTGATTATAGTAATATAATTTGGAGATTTTTATTTTGAGCAAAAAGCGTTGCAGAACTTGACGCACAGAAAATAATTGATTCGCGTATAAATCAAATAACGAACTTATTTCACACATACTTTTATAGATCAATAATTGTATACTTTTTATATTTTATTTTTTTCAGGAATTTCAGTGTTTTATAAATACCAGCACAAAACGTGCATATATTTTCTAAATTTATGTTTAAATCGGTTTTTACACATTCATAACAATTAAAATCAATATAAATAATTTTTTGATGCGATATTTTTAATTATTTTATAAATACATTTTGATAATTAAAATTAATTAGAAATTATGCGCTAATGATTAAAGTAATACTTAAGTTTGAATTTTTGTTACCGAAAAAATTGATTTTTTTGGGTGAAAATAATATCGATTATATATATAGACGAAATTATTTCCTTCCTGTAGTACGGAAAGTGCAAAGAACTTCAACTTATCTTGATATTTATGTGACCAAATAAACCTTATTTGGAGTTTGATATAAAGCTTATTCTTAAGCCCAGAACTTTTCGTAATCTTTTGATAGACGAATAATCTCGCGAAACATTTAAGATTCATAGGAGTAATATATTTTTAATTTATTAAAAGTTATGTTCTACTCTTTTACTCGTGTGTAACGCAAAATCATTTTCACATATTTTGTTAGTTCTTTAATTTAAAATTCATTTCTAAAGCGAGTAACAGATTGTAATTTCATTAGTTTGTACAAGTTTTATTAAATTAACAATTTAATGAAAATCTTTTACAATAAAGTACTGTATTTAACTTGTTTGGTGAAACAAAAATTTTTTAAATTCTATTAAAATTTTAATATCCGTTCAAAAGCTCATTTCGATGTCTAAATTCGAGCTTAAAATAAATTCAACTTTCATTCTGATTACGTGTTCAGTAAATGTGTTTCGTCTGATAAACTTGATAATCTACTTAACGCGGCCACCAATTGTTACAAATTTGATGAAATGTGTGTGTATTTATAGCATATATACTGTGCATACTGTGTATTGCATCTCAAACTCAAACACTATATTGGAAACCCATTGTTAACACATAATTATATACTAAATCGTAAGTTACTTCAGATATCGCTAATAAATCAACACAAGTTTAGTTATTACTTATTGTACGAAATGCTGACCAAACCCTAATATTTTAAGATTATTAACCACAACTGTATACTTAAATGATATGAAATGCACAAGAAATATAATGTTCAGGAAATTCACAAAAAACCACTCTATTAATATCATTCTATGAATATCTACTTTATTACTGGTTATACGGTATATTAAAATCCTTTTTTAAACATTTGACTGTTGAATTGGCACACAACAGATATAAATTAGATTACTGTAGATCGGGTTTTGTTCATTCCTAAACGTGTAATGTGACAATAATAATAGTGGAGATTACTCTTCTGCCACTCTTACATTTAGATACATATCTTCTGACATTTGTTACGTTTGACGGTCTCTGTAAAGCATCATTTGCCGCAAACTAGATTGTATTAAACTCTAAAATAGACTCAATTGATGTGTTTTAAAAAACAGTTTGACCCAAAATCATTGAACGTTATATTATTTATTTTGTCTATTTTTTACAGATTAAATAAAACTCATATAACTGGTAACAAAATACTTGCATAACAAGTGTTTGCCTTTTTATGCAAATTAAAATTCAAAAATTATCTTTATTCGACTTGTGTCATATAATATGAAAACTTTTTATCAGTTAATTAAAAACATAATGTTCGTTATATTTGACATTAACAAAATCTCATTATGGTTCCATTAAATGTGCAAATAACACTGAGAAACTGGATTTTACGTAACACTGACAGTAAAAATATTGCAAAAATGATAAACATTTACTCTAAACTTCTTTTAAATGATGCAATAATGTTTTTTGCGTAACATTTTATTTCTGTTAACTGTAATTTTTAATTTAATTAAATATTCCGAGTTTGATTAAAAATTGTATTATTAATATGCGCCTTAAAAAACAATTTAATTTGGTTTTTCCCATCATATCAATAATGAATGGTATAATCTCTTTGTTGGCAAACAAATATTTCTGTTATTTTATTCATTATATTCAAAAATTTCGTTAATTATTAAATTTGTTACTTAATTAATAGAATCGTATATATGGAAAAACAAAACAAAATTTAATATAATCTAAAAAATGGAGACTTCATATATTTTTATATTAATAAGTAATAACTTTGTTTGGCAATGCGAGTACAAAAATAAGAATGGGTTATATAAGAATGCAATAATAAATTAACTTTGTTGCGCGGAATACTTAATGCATTTTCTTATGAAATCGCATTTCTTAGCAGCTTATACACACAAAAAATAATAACACGCTATATATTACTCGGTAATACACAAAACAATGAGTAATAAACTGTCATATTTGGATAAAGTGGGTTATTTGGTGATGCGCTTAGCGTTTGTTATAATTTCGTTGCGATCACAAATTTATCGCCATTTATTAAAGAAAGTATTCGTAAAATATTTCCATAAATTATAGATAAAATTTTAGATAAGTATTATTTACTAGACATGTATTTTACGGTGTTTTGAATAACGTAAATATGAGATCAAATAAGATATTTTAAGCGCTTTTATCTAAATATTTTTAATCCATTTTAATAAATGACCATTTTTTGCAATCATTATTAAAAAAATTTAAGATCTAATAAAAAATTAATTCGATTTTGTTTTATTTTTTGAAAAGGAAATTCAGTTTAGTTTCCGAGTGTGCGATAAAAAATCAAATCAGCTAAAATCTGAAATAAAAAACATATATATTATTTTTCTCCTCTAAAATATTATCGAAATAAAATATTATAGTATATGTTTAAAAAAACTTTTTACGCACAAAAGCGAGAAAGAAATGAAAAAATCACACTAAAATCACACTCGTTTGCTGGCATTTTATATGAAATATGAGTCACTCTACAGAGTTAGCGTTTCTTTTTTTTCTCTCTCGCGATCGCCTCTATCTTAACTGTTCACTAAATTGCAAATAATAAAAGCGAATGGTGTGCCTTAAAATGTATTGCGGTCATGTTTACAGCACATTTTTATTTCCCGAAAATATAGCGCTAACGCTAGCAAATATTGCGGGGAGTATTAACGGCTCACACACACACACACACACACATCGCACACACAAATTTGCGAACACTCTCTCTTAGATTATATTAAAATTGATTGTGAATGTGAGCTCCAATGGTGGTGCTGTGCGGCTGAGAGTGCGATGTTCATTGCCAGAGCCATCGCTTCAGTTCTATCACCATCTAAACACACTATATATATAAAATAATACTCCTGTGAATAATAATTACATGCAAAGTTTTTTTCCCGTGTATGCGCTCAAAATCGATGAGAGAAACTGTATTTACTCTCCTCTAACAAAATTCTTTTTTGGTTTTTCACTTGATTTATAAAAATGGTCTTCAAAGTGCTATTTAACAGTTAACTCATGCGAATCTCTAAAGGCCTTTCACAATACACTATTTGTTGACGACTGGCTGTTTCCGCCCCTTAAAAGGCACATTTTTGTAAAGCACAGGTATATTTAAATGTAATTTATGTCTTACTGTAATGCGTGCGTACAGCAAAAACTGTCGTAACAATGACTTCTTTTCTCTTTGATATATAAAATATAATAATTTCTCTACTTTTCGTTTTTTTGGAAGTATAAATATTATAATGTAAAAAGTTTTTCTTTTCCTTTTTTTATTGTTGTTTGTTACCAATGAATGGTTAAAATAATGCCGATATAAAAGTTTAAAAAGTTAATTCATTTTTAGTTTTGTTTTTCATTGTGAAAAAATATCATTCGCCTATAATTAAATGTATTTAGTGTACGAAATGCGCACTTATTTCGGGTTATAAAACAGAAAGAGTGCATTATATAAATCCAGAATTTTATTGATTAGCTCGCAATGCACTCAAGTGTGTCATTTAAACATTGCCATTACTACCATCCAGAAACTAAAATAAAGTAAATTTACATTTTCACTGTAACCACTTTTGAATATCAAAGAGAGTGGTAGAGTTAGGGAATAAAAAATTGCGCTCACCGTATAACACACTCTCTATAGATATATAGTATATGAATGTATTATATATAGTTTTATAATTTATTTATTACCCCATTTTACGGTTAAATGAAAAGTTAAATATAATTTAATAAATTTATATCAAATTATATCGTAAACTTTTTTACAAAAATTGTTTGATATTCCAAACCCGATTTTATTTATTTTATTTTATTTAGTTTCGATGCTGTAAAGAACGCGAAACCCGTTAAATGCCAACTGCTATCATATTCGGAAACGCAGATGCGATGTGTGCTTTCATTACGAATTTAATGAACGCTTTATTTTATGAGATAATTTCTTCTTCATCTAACGGTAACTTAATGCCAGTAAACACACAGCACTACACACACCGCACGATATAAATGGATGGCAAACGAAAGTAAGTTTTCTTCTTTTTCTTCTTCTTTTTTCTGCTCCTAATATAATATTATTTTTTGTTGTTACAATTTTATCCGCACTGGTCTTTAGTAATCCAGAGATGTCTCTGTTTATCTTCACGTCTCCAACTGAGAGCTGATATGAAAGTTTTTTTTATTAGTGTTGATTTTGTTACGAGATTTTTTTTAATACAAAAAGGGGTGCAAAGCACACACTAAACACAACTCGCTTTCAGATTTCAAAAGAGTGTTATTTACTATATATACACTCTTATATCGAAAGTCTCTTGATTTGATTATAATCCGAATTTCGCTAACCTTTGAAAAAAACGTGAAACCCTTTTTGCCAGAATAAAGTTAAGCATCGATAGCTTATTCTTGAAAATGATCGATAATGCGCTGCACAAAAATTCCTATTTTTCCAGCGATATTATTATATATATCGTATAATCTACTGGCAGATACTTTTACGTGACTTTTGCAGCTCAACATAGTATACTGTATATCAATATATATATATTTCTATTTTAGTTGATCTCATATTTTTATTTATTATTTCGCGAAAACCCTTATTTGAACAAATATTACATTGGAAATGGTTTGCAAACATTTTTATGCTGACCTTTAAATCGAACTAAATTGTAAAATGAGTTTTATATTGTCAAAAAATTTGTTTTAAAATAATCTTTTTTATTTTCTCTCTCTCTCTCTCTCTCTCTCT
>JAQGAW010004181.1:0-11286 GCA_034698025.1 Phthiracarus crinitus | reverse complement strand
ATTTTTTTCGTTTAAACAATGTTTTTATCGTTTGGAGATAGGAGTCTTTTTTGAAAATTACTTTTAAAGATAGGAGTTTTTCTCTATATTAATAAAGGGTTTTTTTGAAGGTAGGAGTCTTTTTTGTTCTTTATGTTAATAAAGGGATTTTTTGAAGATAGGAGTCTATTTTGTTCTTTATGTTAATAAAGGGAGATAGGAGTCTTTTTGAATTCTAAAATCCCTTAATAAATATTGAGAAAAATTCCCTTAATAAACATAGAGTGCACAGACGGACAGACGGACAGGGTCAAATCCATATATCTGAATTTTGCAAAGTCAGATAAAAAAATTTGATGAAATTAAATGGCAATTTAATATGAAATTTTGGCCATAAGTTAAGATGTTCAAAGCTCTCAACGGTTTTGTTGGGCAATTTTTTTACTTTTTACCTGAACTTTCTCAAAATTTTCACTTCCTAAATTTTGGCTATTTAGGGTGGTGTTAGTAAACTTTTAATAATTTCCAGTTGCAGGTGTCAACCCTGGGCAGCCCCCACTAGTGTATCTGGGCTATATATGCCGGTATATATTTATCTATAGATATAGTTTGACATTCCATCAGTTTATTAAAAAGTAAAATTTAAGAAAAAAATTAACTCAACAAATTCAATGCTATATGAAATACTTATTTTTATTGATTGTATATCCATAATGGATTATTTTTACATATAAATGATTGATGTTTCTTAATTAAATAATCTAACATAATCATTATAATAAAATATCTGTATATTTTTGTGATCATTGATTATATTCAATCATGTGAATTAAGATGAGATTTGAGATCGTTTTGAAAATTGTGGAATAAATTAATAATCTATTCTTATTAATTTGGAGTCAATCATAAACTGTTTTGTTGAAGTAGTGATGAGAATCAGTTCGAAAACCGGAGCTGATATAATAATAAATTTTTAGAGCTGAGCTGATTTATTATTCAGCTCCTATTAGTATGAACTGAGCTGTAATATGTCGGAGCTGAGCTGAGAGCTGGAATTTGTCATTATATATTATATGAAAATTTTTGATTGTAGTAACTTAATATTTTTTAAAACATTACAATAATACTATAATGGCTCATTATTATGTGACTAATTTAATTATTCAATATTTTTTTAATTTGAGTCATATTTATATGCATAATTCAATTCAAAACTGAAAAATACTTTAAAATAGCACAAAAGTTATCTCAAACAGCTTGATGAAGCTTGAGCTGAAAGATGAGCTGAGCTGACGAGTGAGCTTGAGCTGATCCTTTGAGAGCTAAGCTGATTTTTGCAGCTCTAAAACTATAAAACAAGAGATGAATTTCAGCTCGAGTTGCAGCTCTCATCACTTTGTTGAAGCAAATTTTTCCCGTAACGGTACATGTTTAACACGTTTTGTATACACCTCGAGTTATAATTTAAAAATCTTAACTTTCGAGTGAACATAAATATGCGCCTTTAATTCAGTTGGTTTCAAAAAACTCTTCACACAGTCATCGTATTCACATTTAAATGTTTTATAACCAATGTGTCGATGTTTGTGTTCTTGTAGTTTAGTTTAATCATTAAACGTTTTCTTACATCCATTATAATCACAAACAAACAATTTCTGTCCGCTGTGTATCAGTAAATGACGCTTTAAGTTTGAACTTTCTGTAAAACTTTTATTACAGTTTTTAGCTAAGTATTAGTGATTGAAAATTTAATTCCATTACAGTGGAATGGTAGTGGATTAGAGATTTGTCCAGGTAATGGAGCGAAAAAAATTGAATTTGCCGGTAGTGAAACGTTAACGTATTTTTTGCTAACGGTAATGGAACGGTAGTGGATATTTTGTTAAATTTCTAGAAATAGTCAAAACAAGAACGACACATTCACATAGAGATGACTTTCTAATAAATTAGTGTATGCTTATGGCACAATTATATAAATTTTTAAGATAACACTGGGCAAGCTAACAAATAACTTTATTAATATAAAGACTGCGTAAATACATACATACATACATACATACATACAGACAGACAGACAGACAGACATGGTCAAATCCATAAGCTGGATTCTTTTTATGAAAGTCAGCTAAAAAATTTCAATAATTTAACAGTTTTCAGCATAAAAAATTTAAGGAAATTAAATATCTCTTTATAAACAATAAATATCAATTATTTTCGTAAGATAAACGATTATAAAATTTTTTAAGTTATACTTATACCATTAACCAAGTTAAAAAAAAGTTTTAAAAAATTTTAGTTGTGGAACGGTAGTGGAATTGAAGAAACTCACGGTAATGGAACAGTAATGGAGTATAAATTTATGTTTTTGCCGGTAGTGGAACGGTAATAGAAATATAAGACGTGTTTATGGAACTGTAATGGCATTAAAAATCAAATTATTTTCAATCACTACCCAGTATGTCCTAAAATTTAATTATTTAGGGTTAATTTTTTGTACATTAATGACTCAACATTGGGAAACATTAGTAAATAAGTCATGAAAAGCGAGATGAAACACAATATATTCTTATACTTTTTTAGCGACAATGAATACTACGTAGCAATTATTGATTTATCAACTTTTATTAATTACTTTTATTAAAAACCTATTAAAACGAATAATTTTGATTTAACAAATTAATAGTGACATCTAAAATGTAAAAATAAAATGCATTTTTATAGCAGCCTTCGCTCATATTTGATTGTAATCATTTTTAAGATCATTTTCGAAATATTTTGTAGCAAAATTTTTATAAAAATTCATTAGCGGTTTAAACCGCGGTTTTCTATGTATAAAAAATTTAAAGGTTAACCGCGGTTAAACCGAACCGCCACAAACTTTAATAAATTATTGTTATCTTTTATAATTTTATTAATCAGTTTATTCTTTATTATCTAAACTTCGATAATAATTTCTGTCTGCTTTACCAACATATGTTCTTACAATTTTATCAACAAAAACGATTCCTCCAAGAAGTTGATTGTAATCCGAAATATTATCTAAATTTAAAATTAGTGAAAATTATTCATTAAATTTACATAATTTTTTTCTTAGATAAAACCTTTATTTATGAAATCTAAACTAGTAAACAGGCCCGATATTTTCGGCTCCAAGAGCCTTCCGACACGAATCCAGACAGACGGAATTGTCAAATCCAATAGCTCCTATTTAACAAAGTGAGCTAAAAATTGGGTCGGGAAGGGGTTTGAAGTTTCTCTGAATTTATGGAATAATCTCTTTTATATATTTCAGAAATTTATAAAAATTATAATAAATAACTTTTTCTTTAATAATTGTTAAATTAATATAAACAGATAACTATAACTCAACAAAAATATGTTAAAATTAATAATTAATTGTTTTAAAGTCATATTTCGACGATTTTTAAATAAAACAATTTATATGTAATTGAATAAATCGGGCCTAATTGGGCATGTTTTTGACGTTTTTAATTAAAAGGTCTCGGGCCAGAGAATGTTAACGAATAACTAGAGATGGGAAAAAATTTATAATTGGGGTGGTGATGGGGTCATGTTTGGTCGGGGTGGGTTCGGGTGTCTCGGGTCGGGTCTGGTTGAGTTGGTTTGGGGTTCAGGTTGGTCGGGGTGGGGTCTGGGTAGGTCTTGATGGGATCCGCTGAGTTGGGTTAAACTCAGGGTATGTCGTAACGGTATCAGGGTGGCTCGATGCGATGTCTGAATGGGTCTGACTGTCTCCCGTATGGGTCGGTTTGGGTCCCGGGTGTGGTCTGGGTGGGTCCAATGTGTGTCCTAGTTAGGTCGGGGTGGTCCCGAGTGGATCTTGGTAGGTCCCGTGTTGGTCGTGGTGAGTCCCAGATGGGTCAGAGTGGGTCCCGGGTGAGATCAAGGTTAGTTGGGCAGTAATAAGATAAGTTCAGGTTTGGTACGGGCCATGAATATTGGGTTCGAAGATTGTTCTGATCATGTTAGTGTTGGGATCGGAAATATTATAGATAAAAAAATATATTATTTTAAAATAATTTTTTACTCCGAAGGCGGGCTTTATTGCTAGTAACTTATAAATAGAAAAGAAATTAAAAAATTTTAAAAATAAATTGTTTGTTTATAAAATTTTCCTCAAATTTTTAAAATAGTTTTTATGGGATTCGCAAATATTATCTGAATTAAACATTAATTTTTTAATTTCTGTAAAAAATTGCATAAAACTTGCATTTATAGCGATAAATTCTGTACACATTTACAATTAAATTAATCGTTTTATTTTGTTTTAGGTTTATTGATTCGTTACTTATTAAATTTAAAAATTTTTATTAAAATACAGTAAGCAAATTATGTGGTATTCTATACATCAAATTTTCATCAAATATTTAGTCTTTCTATTTTATTTTGTTTTTTATTTTTGAAATTTTAAAATAAGTCAAAAAAATACTAATAATATTATTATCGGTTTATGCACGCAATAATTGCGGTATTTAACAATATATGCGGGTGATAAATGAAATACTTAACAACCACTTCCTAACCATTGTCCACAAACCAGACACTGAAGTCATACGAAACGCCAAACAAAACCACCGAATCGCTGAACGAACGCCAGACCTAACCTAGGGTACCTCCCTTAAGACTAGGACTTGGGGATCAATGACTTAAACGCGTATACCATAGAAATATGTTCATTAAATAAATAAATAGAAAAACAACTTATACCGTCCAAACGATGCTTATTTAATGGTCAGCCGATTTGGCTGTTCGTCAGCCAACGAACAGCTTAATCCAAATTAAGCCGAAAGCGGCACAGATTACAGTTCAGCACACAAATCATAATTAAAACAAACTAAATTATAAATTAAATTAATTAACAAGTTGTGGCGTGAATCAAAAACAAAACAATATATATAAATATAATTAAGA
Source organism: Phthiracarus crinitus (assembly GCA_034698025.1). Taxonomy (NCBI): domain Eukaryota; kingdom Metazoa; phylum Arthropoda; class Arachnida; order Sarcoptiformes; family Phthiracaridae; genus Phthiracarus; species Phthiracarus crinitus. The sequence continues at coordinate 6,375 of JAQGAW010004181.1, read as the reverse complement.
AAAACGCTTTATAGCGTTAAGCATATAAGAGGCTATTATATAAACGAATTATAACTAAACGTCTCTGAGGCTAACAATCGAGTGATTGTATTTTACATTAAACGCATAACAGCGCTCATAACATTTTCTAGAGATTTCTAGAAAATTAGTTAAAGTTTAAGTTCACTTTTCAGTCACAATCACATCGCTTCATTGCCCTCTTGGACACTAGCGCGTCCCGCGCTATGCTTTCTTTAAATCGATGAATTTCTTTGGAAACGCTCAAAAATTGTTGAATGTTCTTAGAATTGCTAAATTGATCCCATAACTTTTGCATAAGCTCATTATGGCAATCATTTGAACGTGGATAAGGTTTCCAGCAGCTCTCGAGGCTCGGACTTCCATAACAGAATCAGTTAAACTTCATGTGCTTACGTTCAAACTGTAAACTAAGGCACCAAACAAAACTTTCGCTAAACATTGGTTATTCACTGTGATAAGCAAAAACTAGTCGAAAATCGAGTTTCTATTGATCGATACGATGGTTGGCAATGTCAGTCTTTCGTCGACATTAGCGTAAAAACACTATACAAGTTCGGCTTAATCGAATTGCTTGAACTTCAAACTTGTTCACTGTTTTGATTCGTCAGTCAACCATAACGTATTCCAAAAGTAAATTAATTTTAGTGACAATACGTTTCGTTTGTTCATAAACTCTTTCCAAATCACAGTTTTCCAAAATTAAATATAAATACATTTCAATACCGAATACAGATCTATAATTGTTGTGCGGAGTAATACGAGATTATAATAGTCTAGTGTATACCAGACTCTTCCCAAAATCACAGAGGATTCAGTAATGTCGGGGTTTTAATCAAATAAATAATTCACGGAAATTTTTTTTCAATCTAAATTTTCCCTAGAAATCGCTTATAAATATACGCTATACAATCGGGTAGAGTAACAGTACTATAGCGGATTCTACCTTAAGTCAGTGTAGTTACTACCATGCCCGGGCTTAGACCGAAAGGTCTGTTACAATCCCGGGATGGCCTCACCACACCAACTCTCGGACAGTGGGATCAGTTCAGCCTAAAACTAAGGTCATGTGAAAAAAGGCTGGCTTAAGCCTATGCCTACAAATAATTTTGGAGCCTATTCTTACAGCCTACTACCAGTTCTAACCTGTCAGCCTACAGCCTAAATTCTCAGCGCTATGAAACATATATAATTATATATTTATTATGATGATATAAAAATACAAAGTTTTATTTAACAGTAAAGGTTATCATTTTCTAGCTAAAGGTAAGTTGTTCTCATAATTTTTTATATTGCGATATTAAATATTTCAAAAAATAAATATACATTTTCATTTGTCATTATTTACTGTTAAAGATAGATTCAATTAAAGAAAGTCATTTATAATTATTTATTTTACACAGAATTAATAAAATTACCAATGATTAAAAAATTTAAAAATTGAAATAAATTTAAAATTTTTAATTTACAATATGACTTAAATTCAAAATCCAAACAGTATAAACATTTAGATTTTGTCATCATAATTGAAAGATAAATTACATTTTAAATTATTAGTAGATCAATAATTCTTTAATATTAAATAATTTTTGTTTCAAATTTTAGACAATAAAGTTAGTTTAAATTTTAAAAAATACTAACGAAAAGTCGTTAATTATCTCATAATTTTAAGCAAAGACAAAAATTTAAATAACCTCTAAGTTAATTAATAGATATAAGTTTATCATCTGTTTAATAATCAGTAATATTTTATAAAAACGTCACTATTGTTAAGTATTTTATTTCCAATAAATGTTTCTTAACAAAATACTCAGTAGTACACTAAAATGGGTTATGATTTAAGCCGATTTATCACAGAAGTGGATGAAGAGTTCATATGTCCGATATGTACTATGGTTTTGGAAAATGGTGTGCAATCACAACACTGTGAACACTTTTATTGTGATAATTGCATAAAAGATTGGTTAAAAGTTAACAATATATGTCCTGTTGATAGAAAGCTATTAAGTTTGAACGAATTAAAACCAATTCCAAGGGTTTTAAAAAATCTTATAGGCAAACTAGACCTGAAATGCGAATTTGGTAAGTTTTAAATTCACTGTTCAACCAATAATGAAAATAAATATATGGACATTAGTGAGATTTGATGAGGAAATTATTTGAACAGAAATAGGTTTGATTTGAAAATATTTTGTTAAAATGTTTTGTAAGGGAATTAATTGTTTTTAAAGTTTTAAGATTGTGTAATTTTGGGACTCGTAATAATTAATTATAAGTTTATATTTTGTTTTGAATTTTGATTAAAAGGAATATATTATACTTTAAACAAGAAAAAGAATGAATAATCGTAATGAGCTCACTTAGTATTATAAGAGTTAATTCAATAGTATAGTCAAGATTTTAGTGTAATAAATATTTATGGCATTATTGCTGAATAATAACATTATAATATGATTTTGTAAGTATATAGTACTTTTACTTATATCTCATCAATATCGTTTTCTTAAAGAGCGTAGGCATTACAGCGTATACCAATACCGCATAACGTTTACCGTGTAAAGCGATACCACGTACTAGTTAACGAAAACGGGTCCCACGGGAAGCAGGAGGGTGTGGGAATAGGCTAAAAATATGAGGGTATTTAAAGGGAATCCCGCGTCCCTTTTATTACCGCAAACCAATTATATAAATATCTTTATGTTCAAATTCGACGAATTTAAGGACCCCTATAATTTTTCGCCATACTTTTGATTTTTAAAATTATTATTTCAAATTGTATGTCAACCATGCAATTAATATTTATCTAATTACATTCATATAAAGCATTTTATGAATTTTATCATAAGATTTTTTAGTCGTTTTTCGGGAATTGCGTAAAATTTTTCGGGAGTGGGAGTCAAAAATTAGACATTATTCGACCTTTACCTCGTACCACATCACCGCTTATCACCTCATTACAGCGTAACAATTATTATGTTGATATATGTTATTTTTATTGATTTTATTATATCTATCAATAAAATTTAGGTTTATCTATAACTAATTAATAATTATTTTTGAATATTTAAATTTAAATTATTCAAAATAAAAAATTTATTTGATATACTGTAACAAATTACGCTATAATGCATGGTATTGACGTGGAACCACCTTTGATGTATATTTTTTCAATTTCAAGAAATAAATGTTGCTTAATAATACTTTGTTGTAAACACTAGAGGTCGAAAAAAGTCCGACTTTGCACACCCACTCCCTCCCGTATAAATTATTTATACACCCGCGGGACTGCTCCCGTAGAGGTAAAATTAGCGTTCCCTCCGCTCCGCAGTTCCCGCAAAATTAAAACAAAACTTTAAATTCACCAGATAAACATTATTAAAGGTTATAAATAATTTAAATAAATATGTAAATAAATAAATATTAACAGTATTTTAAATATATCATTTAAAATTAAATAAATAATTTAAATATAATTTTTAAAAATAAAGAAAAATTGTGAAAATATTTCTTGGCCCTCAAAAACTGATGAAATTAGGCATAAAAATTTTATCTTATTTGGTATGCGGGAATGAGGGACGCGAAGCCTTAAACTCACGCAAAAGTCCAAGCCTTGAGCTCATAAATACTGCTTTTTTCTACATTTATAGTTTGAACTCTTAAATAGTTTGATTGAGTTTTGAACTCAAAATTGTTTTTCACATTTAATAGTTTGTAAGCTCTTTGTCAGCAAATGATTCAAATGTTTTCAAATATTGATTAATAGGTTTTTACTAGTGATCGTATGATTATAATGATTAATGTTTTGTTATAGAAATGATTATATGATAAAATGAAACGTTTGTTTTAAGTTTCACTTGATATTAAGAACTTGTGAAGTCAAGTCACTTGTTGTTGAGCCGTCGCTCCGATAAGTTGTGTATAATACGTGTCGCAGAATACGATTTAATTTTGTAACACATATTTGATATGTATTTTCATTAATAAAAGAAATGTTTTAATTGCAATTAAATGCTTTATTTTATTTATTAAATTGAATCGGTTTTACGATAGAAGTAAACGTTCGAAAGTTTAATTAAATAAAATATACACGAGAGAAGTGTTTCCTTAATTCGACAAATAAATCGACAAAAGATTATTTGATTCGAATTCATTCAAAACAATTGATTTCAATTTAAGTGTAATTTGGTTTCGTTAAGAAACAGCTTTGTGCATGTGTTCTATTCAGCGGTTCTTGAATTTATGTCAGCGGTTGTATCCGTCGGTAATCAACACATCTGATTAGTTCTGTAGATAACGCGATCCCGGTGTACGTCACCCCCAGGCGAGTGTTAGTTCGGTCGATCATTGCATACTGCGTGCGGCTGTGCTTACAATCCCTTCAGTACTGTATCAATTTGATATTCTTAAACTGATAAGCATCTCCAACCTTTAAATCGATACTTTCGGAGATATTAATCCAAAGAGTCATCAAAATGCTTGTACCGGAATCGTCTGCAACTAAGATGTTTCGCCTTTTTGATGCTCTTGAATCGTCCCCAATGCTTCTACATGTTTTGAGAACATGTGAAATATCTAATATAAGCACCTCAATCGAGTAGTAACTATTAACAACTTTTGAATTAACTGCTTCACTAATTTTAAAGAAAGACATAATTAATGGAAATTTATAGAACTAAAAAATTGAACTTTACTCTATGATGTCTGAATAAGGAATGAGCCAATTTTTAGTATAGTCTTACTGAAGTACTTTTACACCAATAATTTTCTAATTTTCTATCTATATTTTATATATAGTCTTATCATTCAACAGGAGTCTTCAAAACAGATTTAATTTGGAATTATAAAATATATATAAGCAAATAAACATACACCTACTTTCATTGTTAATTCTTTATAACGGAATATGCCACTCAGATAAAACGGAATATGCCACTCAGAATAACGGAAAATGCCAATCAGAAATACGGAATATGCCACTTTAAACTCAGTCAAACACCAGCATATGTAACAATACAATTTTAGGAAGTGCTATCAAAAAGTTTTAAATTAATATTTCAGAATATTTTGCTTTTCAACAATAAATTCTTTTCTTTTAAACAATAATTTTTTTGGTGATAGGAGTCTTTTATCTTTATATAAAGAAAGGGATTTTTGAAGATAGGAGTCTTTTGGACTGAATAAGGCATTTCTTTATGTTAATAAAGGGATTTTAATTTGGGGTCAGAGTAAGGTGTGACACACAGACGGACAGACAGACAGGGTCAAATCCATATATCTGACAATTATGTAGTCAGATAAAAAAATTGTGATAAATTTGTAAAACGCATTTTTGAAAATCATTAGTCATAAAAATATAGTGCGTGTTCTTTAAACCATTGCGAACGAAATGCATTTTTGATATATGTTTGGGCATATTGCTATAGATATGAGACTTTTAGTTATAATGTATAATAACAACGTTTTAATGCTTTCTCTCAGAAGAAAGTAAAACCATAACAGTATAATTAGAGTATGGGATTCGAAAAATATTATAATACTATTAACATATTTAATACATACCCGCAACTGATCGATACATTTTTCCATAAAAAAATACGTGATGCGTAGTTTAACGCGAATATTAATAAATTATCCTCCGTTTTAAATGATATTATTAAAGAACTTAAACGAAATATATGCCGCTCTTTAGGGAATTAGTAGCACTTGTTGATCCAATAAGAAAATTTTTATTATAAAGTTTAGCTGCACTTTTTTGATTAAAAATGAAATTACTTTTTGTTAGAGCATTGATGTAATATAGCAACAAATTATTTATCCGTAAAAAATTATATTGCTATTTAGAATTTTAATTTGATTTAAAGGGTATTGTTGTTCACATTGAATAGTAGACATATTAATCTTAGATCTATACAATAGATAGATTAGACTTGCCATATAATCTTTGAGTAAAACTTGAATTTTGCTTAATTCCAAAAAGTCTCTTCATTGATGTTTTTGTAACTCTTAATGTTTAATGTCATATACTATGTGTTTTTGATAATAATTGCGTAAATGAAAATACTTACTAACTCAAGATAGACACTTACACTGTAAGATCTAAATATACTGTACGCAATATTATCTCATAAGTACCTTTAGTTACAGCTTAATATATACTAGAGACCCGCGGAATTTTGCTTGAAATAAAGTTTGAACCTCCCATTAAAATCGACTCCAAATTTTAGTGCGCCCCCAAATTTAGTGCGCCCCCAATGTTAGTGCGCCCCCAATGTTAGTGCGCCCCCAATGTTAGTGCGCCCCCAATGTTAGTGCGCCCCCAATGTTAGTGCGCCCCCAATGTTAGTGCGCCCCCAATGT
>JAQGAW010004180.1:0-11287 GCA_034698025.1 Phthiracarus crinitus | reverse complement strand
CCGAATATTACCTTTTTTATGCCCCGAATCCCTCCCGAATTTGAATGATTTTTACCCCGAATTTGGTTGGCCTTAGTTATATCTTTTGCTAAGTTTACAAAGACAAGAAATCGTAGAACTTATGTTTTGATTTATATAGAGCGTCTGACCCATGAATAGTAAATATAGTGCAATCCTTTGGGAAAACAGGTGTACTTGGGATTACAAAATTTATCAAAACTATTTTCGATTTCTCGTAAACCCAATAAAAGTTTATTTTGTTATACGCTTACTTTTCTTTTACTCAATCTTGTTCTATCCTCTAGTAACAAACAACTCCTGTATATTAGAGTGCGAAACGGGCCTTAAGTTAAGAAAATCAAATCGGGCCGGGCTTTCGTTTCAAAATTTGTAGGTCCGATTTAAAACACAATTTCAAATTTTTTGTTATATATCAACAAAATAGTAAAATTTGTTTTTGAATTTTATTTATTTCACTTCAGAAATTAGTATATTTTAATATCATATCTTAACTGCATTTAATTATTTTTAAGGATTATAAATTATTACATTTCATTTCGGGACAAACTCTCAAATTTTAGGAGAAATATTTTTCAAAATTAAAATTTTATTCGATTTTCTTTGCGAAAATAAGGGTTTTTTCGTTTATTGGGGACAATTTTAAAAAATTGGGTTAATCTCTGAATTTCCAGCTCTAAAGCTTTTACGATAATATACTTTTGAATTTTAAGCATTTTAATTGTAAAGTATTTTATTGAAGCATTTATTAAAATTTCATTAGTAATACAATTTATTTTAATAACAATTATTAATTATTAATCATCCAAAATGTTTATTACTTTAAAAAATGTTTATTAAAATCGTTACATAATCATAAAACAAATAAATAAGTGCCACGAATAACATGTCCATATGTTTCTATAATGAAAACCATTTCTATTCCAAAAACAATATTTCCATTAAACGAATTAATATTTTTTCCAAACCTCTTTCGAGTCCCCAAACAAAACTATAACTTTCGGGTGAATTGGGATCAGATGTTAACCCAACCATTACCCAACTGTCCATAACTATTGGGTTCCCAACCAAATACGTCACCATTTTCTGGATATGAATCCCAATCACCGCATTGTATTGATTTTCATCGGTATTAACATTACATGAGTACTATTATTACCGCATTGTCCTCAAACACATCACCATTACGTGTTAATACTAATGAATGACCAAAACCACAACAAATGTTTAACAAACTATTAATTAGTTTTGGTTCATCCCTACATCAGTTCCATTACCCAATTGTCCGCAATTATTATAACCACAACTATAAACACATCCATTATTATTAACTGTGATATACTGACGAATCGCAATGCTGTTAACTTTAGCCATCGATTCGTTTTCATAGTAAGATTCAAAATTAATGAATTTTGATTCAATGAATAAAAAATGAAAATCATTAGTAAAACGTGTAATGTTCCACATTTTAGTACTTTAATGATGAATCATTGTGTTAAACAATTTATTATATAAGCGCTTATTATTGCTGGTATCCATAGAAAGTAAGATAAATAAAAGTGCCTCATGTTTTATCTATTGTTTCCGTTTGACAAAACTTACTTTTATTCTATTGTATAAATTTTTGTATCGTTAAATAATGTAATAATTATTGTACTTATCGTTAGTATTATGTGGGCTGCATATGGTATTATCTCATAGAATTATCGATAAATATTTATTGCAATAGAGTTTCTAAGTCTATAATATTACTAACCTTTAACATTGCTAACGATATATTTTTTAATGACTAAACATTTTGAAAACAGTGTCATTTAGAAGTGTGGCACAAACAGAGTCGAAACTTTTTCAAAAATCCATAGTTTTTCAAAAACTTTTTTATAGTTAAATAAAACTTTTGGAGTTTAAAATATATGAATTATGTAACGAATTACAAACATGTTTAAACCGAAATTTTTCAGTCCAAATCTTAGCAAAATGATTTAAAAGTGAGAATCGAAAAAAGAACATACCGTACGGTATATCGAGATGTTTGAGATGACTGTGTTATGTTTGAAAAATCGAGAAAAGCGCTTCGATTGTTTAATATTCATAACTTTTATAATGATAAGATATGAATTTTTTTTGATAAAATATATGATATTTAATAACAAAATAACAATTAAGCTAAACTTTATTTAACAAAAAAAATCAGAGATATGATTATAAACATTTTTTAAAGTTTGATATATTTGATTATTTATAGAAATTAAATATTAGTAACTTTGAAATATATCGATAACTGGTGTAAATACAGTTTTCGGCAAAAAACTATATTCATTTATTTTGTTTTTTACTAAAATGTTTTTGCAATTTTCAGAACCATAAGTATAAACGTAGCAATAATTAAATACTTCACCAATCATTGCACGGTTAATACTACTCAACGTCACGTTTAGTTTGTAACTTACATAACGCGTTCTACCGTTTTTTTCAAAGCATGAGCAATAAAAGTTTATGTGATAAAAACGCGAGCATTTTCGGTTTATATGTTATCGCGATTCGTGATTAAACACTTTCGACTCCTAAGCTCTAACTCTAGTAACAATCCTTCATTCTATAAGTATAATGCAGTTAAGACTATGAGCTACGATTCTTTGCTGTACATGTGTTAAAACAATGTGATCGATATTAAAGCGCAAACCTTTTAACGTATTAAGTAACTAAAAAAGTGATTGGTGTTATTATCTGAAGCGGCCAGAAATGGCGCTAACACTGGAAATGCTGGCAGCGAAGAGGCGAGAGCTGACGCTCAGGAGGATCGTCCACCGCTTGAGGGCGATTCACACAAATAAGCTACACATCTGGCGACTTTGGTACTCATATCGTATTTCAATATTTTATTGCTCAACGACTTCTTTTATTATTTTACGATTAACGGACAAAACGATGCGATTGAGGGAGACATTTGAATTTGAAGATAAGGGACCAATAATGGAAAAGCGAATAGAATTAAAGAAAGCGAATTATAAGGAAACGCACAGAAGAAACGGTGGTCATTCTCCTCAGAGACGCGAATCGCAACCATCAGTGTCTAAGCGAACAACGCATTGCTTTGTCTCACATATTTTAGCTATTATTTTATCAGTATTTTGAAAGTATTATTTCTTTTAATTACGAATCAGTATTATTATAAATGATTATTATTTAGTTTAGTTTAAATGGTGCCAAAGATTGTCATTATTAATATTTTGTACTTTTATTTATGATATCGAAAACATTAAAAACATTTACTAACGCAACGGCTGTTTAGTTATTTACAAGTAGACCCCGTCCCGCAACGGTAAGTGAGCGGACGGTGAAATAGTAAGTTTACACTTTCAAAAATCATTGGAGTAATTTATGGTCAAAAGCTGACACAGTGCTAACCTTTTAGCCAGCTCTAACTGTTCATTAATTGTTTAGCCTTTAAATGAAGTTATATTACTATTTACTTTATATATTGTTTTTGCCAGTTCTTGTTGTGTCTCATTTTCAACTCATTTTATTTTATGAATACCATTTCCTTTCCTTTTACACGAACGTTCCTTTTGATCCATTTGAAAACAATTTAAAATTAAAACTAAATTATTACGAACGCAATAATAATGAAAATGTGTTGTTTTGTTTTTGTGATATAGTTATAACATAAATATGACTAGCAATAACAATATCGAGGCGGCGTAATGCGAAATATGACCGCTTTACTGCCAGTGAAAGCGGTTAGAAATGTTGAGTGAGAATCGGCACAACTCTCTTGTCATCGGATAGTAATGTTATACTACTAGTTAACTCAGTACACTACTGCTGCAGTACTGTATTTCACATTAACTACACTTAAGCTTATTAAACTTAATTTTGTTGTGCTGAGTTTAAGGCGATTTAATTAAGCTTATGTTTATATTTATCGCAAAAAACTCAATCAAAATAATTTTGTAATGCATTTAATTAAGTGTTGAATGCTGTAATGAAAATACATTTCTTTAGGAAAACACAAATTCGTTAGAAAAGCCTCAAAATGATAACATTTGCTAATTTTTTATTTCATAAGATAGAAGAATACAATTTTTATGTTTATCGATATACAGATAAGGTTTCTTCAAGGTTTATGGTGTAAGGATTGGCTTAACATTGCAGTTAATGTACATATTGTTCATCAAAAAGTGTTTCATATTTACATTTAAAGAAAAATTCATAATAAATGTTCAAAATAACGTTTTGTACAAACGTATGATATTGTTTAAAATACTTATCAAACAGGTGTGAAATGAATAATCCTTTGAGTGAGTTTTAATCGGATCTATATGTACATTTTAATCCAATCCTCGTTCCGTATACTTTGAAATTCAGTGCATTGTATAATCGGTGATATGACGTCACTGGTGATATACCGATCTACTACTGTTATATTTCCACCTTTTTTGATCAATTTATTAGTTTAATTATAATTTATACGCTTAATTTAATATCTGATTGAATTAAGGGCCGGTTTTGAAAATTATGCAGAAAATAATTCGAATCAAAATTTATATAAAAAATGTTTTATGAAAATAACGTTTTGTCTCCCATAACGCCTTCTCATTAAGTTTTTAAAGTGTTTCTTAAGCCATTATGCTTAGAAAAATTATGCTCTATTTTGTAAAAAATCACCATTAAAATCCATTACTTAATCCAACTTTCAATGATTATTACTCATATCTCTTTTAATTTAATTGAATGGTTTTTTGTGATTTGTATGGATCTAAGTTTGTCAACAACAATATGCATTCAAGCAATCAATTTATCTAAATAAAAAAATTAAAAATTTTATTGCATTTCAACATTTCATTTCAACATCATTGTTGTTGAATCATTAGAACTGTCTGTTTAATAGATAAAAACTGAAATAAAGTATAGAATAGATGAACATTGGACTTTTTAAGCTTTTTTTAATTAAAACTTAGTTTTATGATAAGCATGCTTTTTAGAACATGTTTTTTTAAGAATGATTTTTCAACTCTAAGCAAATGCAAACGCGAAAAATTATTTTAATAGCTAATAATCTTTTAATTTTTACCCGAGAATTATTTTTTAAAACACAACTCATGAAATGTTTACATTATGACCAGCGTGTCCTAAACCACTCCCACTCGAAAACCTCAACTAATTTAAACGATAATTTTTTGAAATGTTGGTCAATATTTTAGGGGGTTTCCAAATTTTCATGGGGGTGTATACCCCCAGACCCCCTCTAGGACATCCTGATTATGACCCCATTTTATATGGGATCCGCAGGTACCTATGATTTATATCATATATTTAACACACCTTAAAATAAATCCCAGTTTAAAATTTTAAAATAAAACTAGTTTTACGCATATTAATTAGAAATTTAAACCCGTTTTTAGATTTTTAGATATCTTATCTTTGTTTACTTAATATTCATAAAACATCACGTCATGATAGCTATTATTTGACGTGAATAATATCAGTAAGAATAACATTTAAACGAACGAACTGTCAATGCTTTAGAAAACGTCAATAATTTTTAAAGAAACGATTAATTATTTTGAATTCTAAGGATAATTTTATTAATTAATCTAAATTTTGATCTATTTTTAAAAAAATCATAAGTTTAGTATATGTAAATTATGAGAATAAAATCTAAAATTACTGCGTACGCGTAAATCATATGATTTATTATAATCAATTCAGTTTTAAAATGAATAAATAATTAACAAAATTTTAAAAAATTTTATCGTAACAGTTTTCGTTAAAATTTACAGATAAACTTGACATAAAATTCAAACTTATCGTTATTCAGCTAATGTTTGATTACATAATTGATCAAATATTACTTGAAGTTTTCAATTACTTTCCAATAAGTTTTTCACGCGAAAAGTTATGCGCGTAAATGTTTATAAAACAAGTTTTTTAGTTCAAACTAAGTTTATAATTAGAATTAATTAACGATTCAATAACAAGCGCTCTAAACTTGAATCGAAATGAAAAGTTGATAGTTTAGGCACATATATATCAAGATCCGATTTCCGCGAACATGAGGATAAAATTACTGATTTTTTTCTCACAAAAGACTGGCGAATGAATCACTGAGAACAGAGACAGACATACGCTTTTGAAAAACTGTGAAACTCTCTTTTCACTCTCTCTCTCACTCTCTGTCTCCCTCTCTGTAAGCGTTAAGTCATTAGTGACGTCAAACTCGACGTCGCGATCGTATCAATCGTTAATAAAAGGCTGCGGCGTCTCATCACTCGGTCTCACATTTTATACTGCGCTTCACGTGTTTTCTTAAATATTAAGTGATTCTAACCGATCATTTTAATATATTATATACAATTTCTATTAGCTTTTTATTTTATATCGCATTACATTAATTTAATATTTTTCTAAAAAATCATTTTATTGATTTTAAATTTCTTTATTGAACCTCATTAGCAGTAATTATTAGAAACAATGACAACAATCGGAGGCGAAGTGAACGGCTTTCACACCACAGTTAATGGTAAACATGAAAATTTCGACACTTTTCTGTTTACCTCCGAATCGGTGGGTGAGGGACATCCAGGTATGTTAAACTTATTCATATATTAATATATATTTATTTTAATTATTATATTTAATTATTATGTTTTCATTATTTTTTGATTTTATTGTTATTATTTTATGTTTAGTTATTTTTAAAAAAAAATTTATACTTGAAATATTTTAAATAACTTTAAGATTGCATTAATATTAATATGAAAACCATTTATTTTATTTTATTGGATAAATAAAAATAATACTTAGCGTTAAAGTTTGAATTAATTGAGAAAATTTTGTTGCAATTATTCAAATTTATTTTTATTATATATAAAACCACAAATTAAAAGTTTTAACGTTTAATAATAACTATTTTCGAAATGGTATCAATTTTATTGTTAATCAAAAAATTCATCGGATGTTTACAATGGAAATGTGTTTACTTGAAAGTTATTGTTTTTATTACATGATCCAAATTATATCCCAAAACAACAGATAAAATGTGTGATCAAATAAGTGACGCTGTTTTAGACGCGTTCATCAAACAAGACCCGTACGCCAAAGTCGCGTGCGAATGCGTCACCAAAACAGGAATGGTTATGATATTCGGCGAAATCACTTCGACCGCTAACGTTGACTTCCAGACTGTCATAAGAGAAACGGTGAGAAAAATTGGTTATGACAGCAGTGACAAAGGTATACTGTAATTATCTTTTGTTTTTTTAATCAAACGAATTAAAATAACGCAAGGCTATCATATGTTAACAATTAACTAAAGATAAAAATGTGTCACTTCTGTGGCTTTGATATTGTTTGAAGGTTTCGATTATAAAACATGTAACGTATTGGTTGCTATCGAGCAACAAAGTCCCGAAATTGCGTCAGGCGTTCACGTAAACAAATCGGACGAAGACTTGGGTGCTGGCGATCAGGGATTGATGTTCGGTTACGCCACCGACGAAACCGAAGAATGCATGCCTTTAACTGTGGTGCTGTCGCACAAGATTAACGCTAAAATAGCGGAATTGCGACGAAACGGTGTGTTGTGGTGGGCGAGACCTGACTCGAAATCGCAAATCACTTGCGAATATATGTTCGACAACGGCGCTGCTATACCTATGCGTATCCACACTGTTGTCGTTTCGGTACAACACTCAGATAAAGTATCTCTAGAAGATCTGCGCGTAGATATTATGGAGAAAGTGATTAAAGAGGTCATTCCAGCTAAGTTTTTGGATAAACATACCGTTTATCACATTAACCCATGCGGTACTTTTATTTATGGAGGTCCGATCGGTGACTCGGGTCTAACGGGTCGTAAGATTATTGTGGACACTTATGGCGGTTGGGGAGCGCACGGCGGCGGATCGTTTTCCGGCAAAGATCCGTCTAAAGTTGATCGCTCTGCCGCTTATGCCGCGCGATGGGTCGCTAAGTCATTAGGTTAACATTAGTTTTATTATTTCATGGAAATATTATAAGTTTATTTATACTTAAATTGTTAATTTTATATACTTAGTTAAAGCCGGTTTGTGCCGCAGATGTTTGGTGCAAGTGAGTAGTATTTACTAACAAAGATATACAAAATTATATTTTCAAAATTCGTTTGCATTTGTTTTCGTGTTTGTGCGGCTCAAACACAACAGTTGTCGTACGCAATCGGAATCGCAGAGCCAATATCGATATCTATATTCGATTACGACACTTCAACCAAATCGTCACAAGAGTTGCTTAAGATCGTAAAAGATAACTTTGATTTAAGACCGGGTGTTATAATAAGGTAAGCAAATAATGGCAATTTTTGTTTTAATTCACTCTCAGTTTTAGTCTATCTATAGAAACTGAGATAATATTAACTGTATTTCTATGAATTATTCGTTATCTAACAAATGTGCACAAATTGTGACTAAATTAGCAATAGTCAGTGTTGTTGGCAAATGTCTGATAAAACTTGTTTAATCTAATTTTCTTTTACGTAATACAACAGAGATCTTGGTTTACGTTCGCCTATTTATCAGTCGACGAGCACTTACGGCCACTTTGGCAGAGATGGCTTTCCCTGGGAAAACGAGAAACATTTGAAACTTTGACGTTTTTTTTCATTCGACAACTGCTATGAATATTCGCTGAATATTGAATGCGTGTTATTTTTTTCGACAGTTAGTTTTAATTGTACGGTAATGGGTTTACCAACAAATTATTTCAAATCATTTTTCTGTTTTAGAAAAAATGTTTTAAATAATTGATTAAATTAATTTTTTTTTCTAAAATGTTCTTTTTGATGAATTTTATTAATAAAATTATTTGTTTTTAACTTAAGACAGTTTTATGGTATTTTTCTTACTTTTATTTTGTTTATTTGTTTATAACGTTTGACTGATATTTTTTTGTTTACAAATAAACGGTTTTTTAATGAAACAATATTTGCTTATATTTTTGAACTTTAATTGTTCGTTATCTTTAATGCTTAAGTCACATGAATTTCAGTTTATTACTGTATTTCCCGATTAATGCTAACATGGCATCAGTTTTTGTTTATTATGATTTCATTGCGCATTAATTTGATTATTGAGTCCGTTTTTTATTTATTATTTTAGTTGTAAGAAATTCTTAAGAATTTGATTCAAAAGTTTTATTTACGTTAACTTCAACGGTTAAGTTTATTTTAAGATAAGGTTGAAATAATTTTATCATAAATGTTATCAAATTAAAACTTTTTTTTATTGTAAATCATATCACGTGATCATAAATATTGTTAATCCAATCAAATTTCAATAGTTAAGTGTATTATCAGTTTTTAAATTTAAAATGTGACTTAAATCTATAGTTTCAAAGATAATGTAATCTAGTTTTTACAGAAAAACTGTTTTACAATAAAATCTTTACAGTAACTGTAAAATCTTTACAAATTCGAAGTTTTGTATAAATGGATCGTATAAAGCATTTTATTTGCTTAATGTCTAAACAATATTGGAAACGTAATGTAATCAATTATTTAATCAGTTTTTGTTTAAATACTATAAGTGTTAAACACAGACAGGTTGTGATAAGTGTTATATTTTATTATTTTGCGAATTAACGGTTGAATTAAAAATTACAAAATGTATTACTGTTAGAATTTGAATGCCTCTCACATAGCGGTTGAATATAATAATTGTTAAGAATGATTATTTTTAAATATTAGATTACTTACCATAAGTCAGTACGCGATAAAAAACATCGAAAGATTTTTATTTGAATGCTAGTTTATGGCACCAAATAAAGATAAAGATGCTATCAGTTGAGTGATACACGAGTTGGCAGACTGTGGCAGAGTTGCAACGACCTTCTAATCTAACAAATCCGTATAAATTTATATTCAACAAAATTCTGAATTATTTTAATTCGTATTCTATTATTTGATTGCCGTAATTCATTAATTTTTTGTATTATTTAAAGTTTTTGTTAATCATCGCTATTATTGTGTTTTTGATAATAAATCGGAAGTGAAAATATTATATACCTTAAGCTTATAATTAGATTTGATACACGATTATAATCTAGAATTTCAAAATGAAAATCTTATGTCGAAATGATGATTGAATGAGAATATGATCGAAACCATTGTCATATTCTGAGTAAATATGGGCATATTTATCTCTGGCTAAAAATCGGGATAAGGCTTTGAAATATATAAAAGTCTTAGACTTAGGCTCCCAATAGTAGAGACAGCAAACCGCAAGAATAGACACTACGGCTTATATTTAACAAATATATGTTTTTTAAAATTAAAAACGTATTATTAAACATAAATCTTAAATATTTTATGGTTTATTCTATTAATAATGATAAACATGAAAACATTAAAGAAGTTAAACTGTTTAAAATAAGTTAAACGCTAAATTCGGTATAAATGTGTTTTTTTGAGTGCGAAATAATTAAACTAATTTTCAAAGTAAACCCTTGTTATCTCTAAGTGATAATAAAATTTATTATTAGCACATTAACCAATCAATTGTCTATCAAGTAAACTAATGTTTTAAAATTGGTTTAAACTGAAAACTATTCGATTCAATTATAACGTTAATTCAATCAATTATTAACTATAGAGAGTTCAATAAGTCTGAAACCATTTTAGAGAATTAACACGAGCGACACGTTATCAAAGAGCGGAGTTTTTGAAAATTTTTGTATTCGACAAAATAAAATTGTAAATATCTATATCCGGATCTGTTAACGTTAGACAAAATCTGTAACAGCTAACTGGGGTACAAATTTGTCCAAACTAACGTATCCGTGGAAAAAACGGTAAAATTATCATTAGCGGATCAGTTATAGCACTTTTAAATACCTTCTTATGTGAATTGACAATTACAAAGTATTTTTTAAAATAAACTTTAAACTAATTATATTAAAAAATAATTTTAATGAAAGCAATTGTAACTATAGTTTATAAGATTAGATAGAAAAACAGTGGTTTACGATACGAAAAATATTATTCATACAGATTTACTTTTAATGAAATACCAAATCGATTTAGTATTTCCATTAGTTGTTACACCATTGCTCATTGAATTGATCCAAGTTTTGTTAAAAGAGTGATAAATTCATTGTTAGAAATATTAATTGCATCATTGTTGAAATCGCCGACTTTTATAACTTTTTCATTTTTACATTCATTAATACATTCGTTTATATAAACCAATTCCCATTTTGTTGTTTGTACTGAACTATAAATTAGAATAATGTC
>JAQGAW010004179.1:0-11287 GCA_034698025.1 Phthiracarus crinitus | reverse complement strand
AAACTCTACGAATTTAAACTATAAAGGGGTCACAAAAAAACTCACCGGTTTTGATGCACAATTTTTTAACATTTGACCAAAAATTTTTCAAAATTTTTAAGTTTTTCGTCCTTGGATTTCTCAAATTTTGGGTGGGGGATGGTAGGATTTTCCAAATTTCTAGGGGAGGTCAACCCTGGGCTAGCACCCCACTTATTAATAGTGAATTTCTATTAATACAAATCAATAAATAGATTCTAGTTATTAATTTTAAAATTTCTCTTTTAATTTTGTATATTCATATGGTTTGTGAAGCTTTCATATTATACTAAACGGTTTACACAATAAGTAAACTTTTCGGGTATAATGGAATGTAATAATTAATATATATTAAATATATTTTTTTAAAAATTAAACAAAATAGAAAGTACAGAAAGTTTTATAAATATTTGATAAAAAAGTTCCCATAATTTAGTGATCACTTAATTATTTAATTAATAATTATCTAATTTGATTAAAGTTTTCCGCCGCTCTTTGTTTAATACTCGTTTACTTTTACGTTTAAAGCATCTTTATTTATCAGTGGATAATTTAATTTTCACTTTAGTGCAGCGAAAATCATTAACATTGATAGCATCAAACTCTGGCACATCTGATGCGTACACATGTGCGCCAGAAATGAAAACTTTTCATTGCTTCTAAACCTACAGAACATCAGGAAATGTTTTACTAAAAATTTTCACCAAAGCAACACATTCTCCCTCTGTTTTGCGATCAAAGCGATTGCGAAACAACAGCATAAACATTGGTGAATAAAAGATTATCTTCCGCTTTAATCGGAGAGATATTCATTGCATGTCATCGTGTTGTGTGTGTGTGTGTGTGTGTGTGTGTGTTTGTGTGTGTGTGTGTGTGTGTGTGACGTGGCACGTGATTAATAAAATGTTGTATTACAGGCAAACACATTAAACAGAGAGATATGTATATTCTCAACAGGTTTTAGTGTTTTGATACAAAATAATAATTTTAGATAATTTACACATTCTTCTATTCATTTTCCTTAGAATATTGTTACTCAGATTCACTAGAGAAACAAATATTACTTTATTTCCATCTTTAGTTTTCCGAACAGAAATTTAGTTAAATTAACAAATCCTTGAATATATTAAAGAATAATTTAAATTAGATTTTAAACAAAGTTAAATAATCGAAGTAAGGTAATATAATTTTTACTGTTGAAACAAAACTCATTTTCCTGTATCAATGAACGAATTGATTGGACTATTATTAGCGAAATGAATGCATGATAAATGAAAACGATCTTACTTTGCATAAATACATGTAATATGCACTCACATATATGTAATGTATAATCGAATGCATTTATACCTTTAACACATACGCGAACACACTGTTTAACTCAGGTTATATTAAACTGTATAGTTTAAAAAACTATATAAAACTCAACTCGCATTTGTTTGGCAATAATGCCGCGCCCTTTGTGTGTGTGACTGTGACCCTATCAATATAAAAAAGTATCGCAGCTATTTTTATATCAAAATTATGATCCAGAATTTTTTATCTTTTATTTTTTTTTCTGAAAAAAATTTATGCAACGTTGTGTGTATACGAGCAGAGTTAGCAAAAACCTGTGAATACTTTCCTGATATAGTTTTGATAGCAAAAAAATGCTGTAATAAAAATATGGGTTGAAAAATATTGTTTTATCTAACGATAATTTGGCCAAAGTTGTTATTGTATAGATTGTTAAGATATTGATTAATATATGTAAGCGTGTAAACTATTTAATGCACATTTTTATTATATTTAAGTATCATTATTTATTTGATTTACCCAATAAATTTTAATTAAAAATAATATTATACAATATAAATAAGCTGACCGTATTTACTTCCATATATCGATGGCGAATCAACGCACTAAAAATTTATGCCGTGATTTTGTTAAAAGTTGTTATTAAAGTATTTTATTTTTCTTGTCAATGAGAATATACATTTTAACGTCATCATAGTTTATGGTACACCCTATACTTAGATTTATTAATATTCTTTTGATGATCGCAATGAATTTTGTATGCCATTATCGATTATATTTTAATTTTATTAAACTAAAATATCTGACCGCATAATATCGACACAAAAATTTATTATAATTTCGATGATAATAATAAAACTTTAAATTTAGAATTTCATTTATAGCACTCAATATTAAAGATGTGTTTTTAAATTATAAGTAGATTTCATTAAAATTTTTAAAATTTTGTCTTAATATTTTTATTCATCTGAATTAGACTCCGAAATGGGCCCCCGATTTGTCGGGCCCCCGCGGGCCCCCGACGAATTTCCTCGGGCCGGGTTGGGCCGGGCCCGGGCTCAAAATAAAAAATGTCGGGCTGGGCCGGGCTTTGATTTAAATATTTCAAGGCCCGAAACGCCCCTATTCAAATAACTTTTGTCTTTTAAACGAAATTATGTAAAGCTAATTTAATAATGACATTAAAATTATTTTATTAAAGCATATAACAATTTTAAAAGTACAATATTTTTCATTTAATTATGAAAATATCTAATTTTTAGAGCAAAAAACAATTATAATTAATTCATTGTACCTTATGTACGTCGGGCTGAATCGGGCCGGGATTTGTGTTTTTAAAAATAATCGGGCTCGAGCCGGGCCGGGCCTTAACCTATCGGGCCTTAATCGGGCTCGGGCCTGAAATCTTTTACGATTTCGGAGTCTAATCTGAATGTTTAATATAAACATGATTGAATACTAACTAGTAAAGAACTCGTTCAAGAAAGGGTTAAATATAAATATCTTAACTTAACTCAACTTTAAATCTGATCTTTCTTCTTAATCTAACCTGTTAACGATCACTGGTCACGATAAAATTTAACGTTAAAAATGTTCATCTCTAACAAATTAGTAATTCATTCAACACTTTACAAGTGTAATTCTCAATATTAATATATTATAGAACAAGATTCAGTTTAGTTGTAAATTGAATACAAATATTATCCACAAAATGAGCTAAAAACAAGTGATAATAAAAAGTAGATGACAATAAAGCAAAAAGTGAGTATGTTTGTCGTGAATATTATATACTATTGATACGTAATGATATCCAATTTCTAATAGAGAAAAACGAGATAATTTTCCGTGAAATGCGGTATAAATACATTTATGGCTTAAAATAAATCGTTCAACGGTTATAGTAATAGAATTTTTTCGTCTCAATATTAATGCACTCAATTATCAGTTGATAGTGATATCGCTATTGGAAAAGCAGGAGGACTTTACTGGTGTAGTATCGCATTGCGTCGCACGCACGGAGTATATTATTATTAACAAGTTCTTAAGTATTCATTAATGCCATTATGAGTGCGTAATCAACAGTACATGATGGGATAAAATAAAGATAAAACAGTGAGCATTAATATTTCATAATAATGTTTGCTGTTATTCTGCCAGTGAAGTGTGCAACACTGGTATTGCATAAAAACAATTACTAATACCATACGAAATGGTTGTCTCCATACTATCAATGATTATATTTACAGTGAGATGTTTGGCTGTTTTAGTTTTTTTTTCGGCAAAACTGTGTGATAATAAATTATGTGATAATTGCGTATGGATTCTGATAAAACTATTCACAATATTATTTTGAGATATACTTACAGATTACAGATGTAATTATAGGAAAAATATTTATAATAACTTTGCTATTGATAAGTATTGTGGTTTTTAACAACTTTTAAAAACCGATTCTTTGCACTATAGATCCCTTAAAATGAATACTGACTTCAAATGACAGTCAAAAAAATTATGGATAAATAACTCATCCAATGAATAATCGGTGTCAATAGATTGAGAGTGAAAAAAACTAAAAACAAAGCAAACTGCAGAATAGCTAAATAGATTAACCTTACATATACTGAAGGGTACATCAGTGTAAGAATAAATAGCTAAGAAGAAGAAGAGGGAAAAGGAAGAAGAAAACAGAATGTCCAGTAAATCATAGATTGCTGCTCGAGATAAAAGGCATGTACATTAACAAAATTTGGTGCAAGTTTTTTATATCACTTTCGAAAAATATGAGCAGTTTTCTGCTGAGTATTACAATTTTTATAACTGCTCGCTCTAGTAATTGCTTATAACTTTGTTCAACGAATAGAAATAGAGTGACCATTAAGATTTTTCTTTGCTGTCATTCGCAAACGAGTGATATTATATTTTTTCAAAATATGGCTTTCGTTTACTCGTTTGTTTGTTAACTAATTAATATTTTTTTCCAGAATTTTCGCACACAAAGTATAACTTCTATCACAATCGGGTCATAAAATAGTAATTGCTTAAAGCTTTGTTTGGTACTCTATAAGGTAAAAAATTTTATTTACCAAAATAATAGGAAAATGGCTTTTTCGGGTATCAATAATAATCTCTTGAGATACACTTCCCTTTGGGATGGAAAAGTTCCATTGGAAAAAAACAGAAAACCTTTTTTCGAGAGTAGAAATTAACAGAAAAAGTTTTATTTTGTTTGAGAAAAAACTTAGTTATGTCAGTTAATAAAGTTCGTAAATGTGTTGGTATTATATAAGTTTGAGTTTTCTTATTCTTAGAACGACCAGCTTCTTTATTATTATTTTTTGCTGAATCTTCTGCCTTATGTTATCTCATTTATTTTCAATAAATAGAACCAAATAATTGATTTTAACGCAACATTATGTTCGTCGACGGATTTATTTGAATCTAATAATATTCAAACAGAATAATATAATTCTATTAATTATAATAAGAATTAAAACTTATGTTTTAACGTCGCACTGATAATAGCAATAATAATTTTGTACGTTTGAAGAGATAATGCGTTTAATGAAGAGTGACATTTCATAAAGCGGTTGGATATTCTGTCAGCTAAACCTCGGATGATGTTTAAGAGCATAATTGAGTTTATAGTGAATCTGTCATACATGTCACGCCAAATATTTACCGAAAATAAAGAAATCTATAAGCTATGTTCAAATGTTTCCTTTGTTTGCGATGAAAAGTTAATTGATGTGAAATATTTATTAGGAATATATAAATTCACAAACATTTTTATTAGCATTTATTGTTAAAGTATAAAATAAATTGCAAACTTATTCTATGATTGTTGTTTGTTGAATAATTTTCAAACCAAAAGGTTTTAAGTATAAATTTAACCGTATCTTCAATATTATACTCTTTATAGAAATTTATATTTGAATAATTGAAAATGCAAAATAACACAAATTATTTGTTAAATAATGTCGACTTATAAAAAGTAATTTGCAAATTATAGTTGAAATCAATTTATTTTGTTTTGGAATCTGAATTTTTGTGCAAATAAAAATTTACATAATTTAAAACTTATATAAAAAAGAATAAAATAATTTTAATACACAAAAAAAAGTTATAGTGTTTGACTGCAATGAATAAAATTATTGAATGAGATTTAAAGGAAATAAAATTTTATTAAAATTAATTTTTGTTTACTCTAATAAAACTCAAACTTATATATAAGTAAATTATAATTGATTCACATAAAGAAAGTCGTTTTAGTGCACGAATTTAATAATTCTATGTCTGACATAAGATAAATTATTATAAATCAAACGCACAAACACTTCAATCGTATAGGATCTCTTCAAACATCTGTTACCTAACACTTTCACGATTTTTTAACTAAAAAAACAGTTACGCCGTTACTGTTTGCGTTACCTATATTTGGCTAACAATTTTTTTTCAGTAAAAAAATAGTAAACTTAAAATTGCTTCGCAATAAATTGAATCTGAGCATAAAATGTGAACAAACTCTCGAGTTTTTTAACATTTATTTTTGTTTCTCTTGAAGAAGTTTACGCAATAACTTAATGTCGAACGCATAACTGCCAGTATAGTTAAGAATAGTTTAAGGCTTGATAACAAAAAATAAGATGACGAGAAGAGAGAGTGAGAGAGTGAGGGAGGGATAAGACATTTCGTTGAATGCAAAGACTTTTAAAACCTAAACGTTAACAACAACAACGGAAAATAACTATTTGTCTTAAACTGCATGCCATTACACCAGTTTTTTACGGCAATAACATGGCATCGATGCAGTTGCGATTTATTTATAAGCGATATTTATATATATAATATATATATCGTTATGTAATATATATAAACTTGTGTGTTGTATACTCGTATAAATGATATATATTTAGTAATATCTCTCCTGTAGCGGAAAAAATATGATCGAATACTCAATTTTAGGTTTTACTCAAAAAAGTAATAACATCGGCGGAGTATATAAATTTTATTTTAGTTTTTTTTGTGCTTATTTGTTGTCTGGAGAACAAAGTTAAAAAATAAAACGTTTTTCGCTTTAAAACAACTTTATTTCGTTTGGTTTGGTATTAAGCACTTTAATATAGCATATAGTGAATGGGTTTCTATTAATTTTATGAGTGGTACAGCAAAATTGCCGATTGAGATGTGTAGTGCAAGTTTGCAATTTTATTAGTTTTCGGAAGTAAAAATTATTCTGAAAACTTACACATTATTTTATATTTTGTAGAATACAAGCATATTTGTCTCCCAATTGTTTGAAATCAAAATTTTTTGTAACTTAATGTTAACTCTAAGTCTTGAACATATGCTCATCACAGTAATAACTCGTTAACAAATTCAGTGCTGTTATCTTATTTATGTTATTAAATACCAGCAGATAAATATTTCGATCAATTATTTACTAAATCATAATCAAAAATTCATATCTGTCTGAATGAACAGCAAATAATGTCTATCATGTGATATACGTAAGAGTGAACTCTAGCGAACACAGTGAGCCAAATAATTATGAATTATTAGCGCTTAAAAAACATTCTTATGATTAGCATACGTGCGGATTAATTTCAATCATTAATTAATTTGTTTAATGACTTATTTCATGTCTGGTGAGCACACGAGTGCAGCGATTTTTGTAAACAGACAATAGAAATGCGAAAACACTTGAACCGAAGAAATAGTTTTCCCATTCGGTAATTGGGAATTTTATTTTGTTTGATAATAAATGTTTTTCTGCTCTAAGTATTCAGACCATTACGTAATGCTTACTTGAATTTATAAGTACCGTATTCTGTTGTTAATTCGGTAATTGAATTAAAAATTGCTGCGAAAAATTCTTTAAATTTTTATAATTAATTTAGCGCTTATTTACGAACTATATTTTACTGTAACAAACTTTTATGTATTGTTTTAGAAATTCATTAACTAATTTATTTTTTAACAGTCTTCGATTTTCATCAACAAAAATAGTTGGGCTGTGATCTGTTGTATTTATAATTATCTCGAGATTTCAAACGTATAAAATAAAAGTTGAATTTATTTGAAAAGAAAACCCGAAATAAAACCTGAGATACATTTCTCATTCTGGATATATAGAGTTTTAGTAAAAGTGCACTTTAATTGTCAGAAATTCAGCCAAAGCTTACAACAATAAATTAAAAAATTTAATTTTTTAAATTAAAACTTTAATTTGAATTAATAACGTAAATATAAAACAATTAACAAAATCTTATAAATATCTCTTAGAAAATGTTTAAATAATTGACCAGTTAATATATTGTTTTGCTATTAAATTTGTTTTTCTAAAGAGTATTTTAACGAAACTCATTGTTAAATTACATTCTTGAATAAAATATAAAAAATACTTGCACTTAAAGTGCATTCTAACAGAATAGTAAATTTATTAGTAAATTTTTAACGGAAAAAGAGATAAATTTTTCTTTGACAAAATTTACTAAACTTTGTTAATAAAAATGTGAAAAACCTTTGACAGTTTATAAAATTTTCTTCAAGATTGTTAGCTATAATTTTTCACTGATTATTATTTGATCAGTGAAATAACACCGTATCTGAGAAATCTACGATAAATTTAAATAGGATACTATAAAAACAAGCCAAACGGATAAACAAGAAAAATTTGGTAAATAAAAATCAGTGCCAATCATAGAAACAAATTACACGAGACTCGCAACAACAACAACAAAAATAAACCCAAACTCAGCCTGAAATGCGAGCCAATTCAACGTCAAATTAGAACTGGAAGAAAATGAAGGAACAAGAAAATAGAAAGAAGCCATACGTAGTAATTGAGTCTACATATAACCATAGCTAGACTAACAGCGCTGTAGTTATGGATTGAAAAAAAACAAGAAAAAGCGCTGCAATGAAATTGATGCATATTTTATTGACAGGTTGTCGCTATAAATCGGGACTAACTCTACTCAACGAACGAATGCGAGTTCAGATGCATTTTTATACTCTCTTTTTTGTTTTTATTTTCGACTAGTTTTAAAATTTTCGCGATTTGTTTATGACTGAGCGAGCATTAAGTCTGGAGACAGTCTCTGATGAGTTTTTGAGCTGAAAGTTCAAGACAATGGAAAAGCAAACGACGAGAGAAAAAAACGGAAAAACGAAACAGAAACGCAAAATGTCTGCGAAGAAAACAAAACTTTGATCTCAGATGTCTGTGCAGGTTATTTGCTTGAGATATAAATGACAAAGAGTTAAGCGGCAAAAGAGGAGATAAGCAAAGATGTCTCGATCACTGTTGTGCGTGTCTTAAGTTTTATCGCCAATCAACACAAATTTTTCGTTTTCATTTTGTTGCTCAGTTTTTTTATCTGTCGCGGAATGAAATCGGTTTTTGTTTTGTTTTCTGTTGTTTTCCGTTTTGTTTTCTTTGCGAATTTTTTAATGAAAAACAAGTAATTGAGTTTTATTTCTTTAATATTTATTGTATAGAAAAATAATGATTTAAACTGAAATGAGTTTTAATAATAAGGTGGCGAATGAAATGGAATACTTTCCTCCCGAAACGAAATTATATTCAAACACTGGATGTAAGAGAGTCGCCAATAAAGTGGACGTTCTTATGTAGCATCGATTTTTTAAAATTATTTATCGTTGCATTTCATAACTAGTATATTTTAAATATCATATACTTATACAATCTATTAACTGTTACGGCGTATAAATAATTTATAAGATAAGTAGTAAAAGAGTGTATTACTGCATAACTAAGGCAAATCTCGTATGATTATGATAACTATATGAAAATAACACGTCATTAAAATTTCATATTACAAGTGGTTTAAACATCAAAATGAGATATTTGTATTTAATTGTATTAATTAATTTAAATGCGTGTATAGTATTAACAATTGAACCAATAAGTACCACATTGGTTGGGTTTGCTCTGGCAGTCGGCGGTTGGGTTTACCTAAAGTGCGCAAACACTGAGTGCTGTCATCGCATTGATGACACCAAATCTATGAATTTACGAAAAGGAGAGGGAATTTTCAATTATTACCGAATTCCTTGGATCGATTATAATGTCGATAATTTAGAAAATGATCTCCACGTTCACGTTCACGGACAGCATTTAGTCAAACGAATTATTAGCAAATCAGTTCGCAAACACATGTTAAACGAAACGCCACAAAAACCACTTGTGCTGTCGTTTCACGGCTGGACAGGTGTCGGTAAGAACCATGTGAGCAAAATTGTAGCGCAAAATATGTTTAGCCGTTACAAACAAACGGGAAACAGTCAATATTTTCATTTAATTATTTCGAGTCAATATCACACGAACGACGAGAAAAATCGAAAAATTATTCGAGATATAGTTGTGAATGGCGTGAAATTATGCGAACGCTCTTTGTTTGTATTCGACGAAATCGATTATTTGCCGATTGGATTGATTGACGTAATAAAACCATACCTCGACTTTTATCCATCCATTGAAGGCTTAGATTTTAGAAAAGCTATATTTATATTTTTAAGGCAAATATAACCAAATTATTTTTCATTTTCAGTTAATTTGTGTTGTTTTATAGCGCTACGGGTGGACCTGCTATTAATAATATTACCCATGAGTTTTGGAAAAAAGGATTGGAAAGAATGGCTATTAAAATGAAAGATTTAGAACCGTTAATCAGTTCTGGAGCGTTCAACGAAAAGGGGGGTCTTTATGAAAGTAATGTCATTGAAAAGAATTTGATTGACGCTTATATACCATTTTTACCGCTTGAAAAAAGACACGTTAAGATGTGTATCAGAGATTACCTGAGGATTCAGTATAATAAAACAAATCTACATATAGATCCTGGCGATGAGTTTATTGAACAAGTAATTAAGTTTTATATTGTTTATGAAATTTTAGGTCTAAAATAAATACTTTTTAATTATAAGGTGGCGAATGAAATGGAATACTTTCCTCTCGAAACGAAATTATATTCAAAGACTGGATGTAAGAGAGTGCCCATGAAAGTGGACGTACTTATGTAGCATCAACTTTGCCAACTATTATTTATATTTCCAATTCATAGCTTAAATATCAAATATTAATTTTAGTAAGCTTAACGTTATATGTTTTATTTCATTTTATTTTTGGCATTAAAATTATTTATAATATTGTTTCAACGAAAATTTGTTTATATTTTTATAATATATTGTTGTTAATAGCACTTCAGTGAGTGTATTGTGAATTTTGATTCATATGTGTTTTAGCTTTCGTTGAGTCAACATCAAACAAGCTGACTCATTGAATCTAATAAACCCGTGTCACTTGTATAAGTTTAAGTGAATTTTGTTTTGTGTACCACTAATTATCACCCGAATTAGTTTTAACAAGTTTATTTTTCCTCTAAATTTTTATTTTAAAGTCATTAAACTTTGTCCGCTTAAAAGTCATTTTTATCCAATTTTTTAGCCTTTTAACCCAATTTTTGTCATATTTTAAGACTTTTTTGGCCATTATTAGCACTTTTAAAGGAATATTTAGTCCATTTTTGCAGTTTTGAAGAAATATTTAGTTCATTTTAAGCCCATTGTGTTTTTTTTCAGAAATCCCTTAATAAAAATAAAGAATTGGAAAATCCCTTAATAAACATAAAGAAAATATCCCTTAATAAATATAAAGGATAAAACGGTCTTCATACGGACGGACATGTCAAATCCAATAGCTCCATTGGACAATGTTAGCTAAAAACCCAATCACGAAAGAGATGGTAAGATGTTATAAATTGCTGATTGAGATATGATTACGGATACCAAAAAAAACTATGTTCGACTAGAATTTGTAGAACGCAGATATATCAATCAAACACACAGCGCGAGCGAGTATACACTTCATGGTATGAGTAATGAGATTCAGCACAATTGCAAAAATATTAGCATACAATTTGTATGTCTGGAAATTCTAGTGTGCTTTTGC
>JAQGAW010004178.1:0-11290 GCA_034698025.1 Phthiracarus crinitus | reverse complement strand
ATTATTGTTCTAAGGGTTCGAATCGAGTAATTCAGTTGAAAAATTAAATCGTTAATTAACGATTTACAAGACCCTAGAAATTACAAGTAATTTTAATATTCCTTACAAGTAATTTTAATATTCCTTAAATGTTATAAAGTTTAATTTTTTTTAATTCTTATTAATGTATATATATTAATTAAATAAAAATATTATTTTTTGGCTTTTAGTTTTAAATCTTTTAAATCTATTATGTATTATAAAAAGTTATATATAAAAAAGAAAATTATAAAGTAAACTTATTAATTGAATCATAAATATATTCAGAAAATTTAATACCTTTGAATAAAAATAATAAATTTTTAGTTCATTGTGTAAATCAGATATATTTTTCGTTAGATTTTTAAAATTAATTGATTTAATCAATTTTTTATTTAACAGAATATATGTTTTTAGGATTTTTCTAATCCAATCATGGAAAATTTAGAATTGTTATTAAAAATTAATCAAGTTCAATAAAATTTATTTAAATATTCATATGTATCAAGTATTATGAAAAGAACATTATTGTAAGTATATCTTTTTATTAGTGTTAAAAGTTTGACATATTTTTTATTTTGATTGAATTAAGTGTTTTATCCTAATTAGGATATTATTCCTTCAATAATTTTTCAAAGATTTTTAATTTAGTTTAAATCTGTTGTTTTTGAATCTCAATTTTATTTTTATTGTTACTATTAAAAAAATTTTTTCCAATTAAATAAATAATTAATCTGAAAAATTTTTTAATACAATAAATTATTTCTAAAATAATAATTTAACTTGTTTTAAATTTGATTTAATTATTATTAATTGTGAATTAGATAAGATTAGTCATTGAACATTATCATTAATATAAAGATCCTATTAACGACTTTTTAATAAGTTGTATATGAACTTTTATAAATTTAGTTGTATATTTAATCTGCGAAATAATTATATATAATGGAAATAATAAAAATTAAAGCCAATAATTTAAATGAATTTGAATATACTAAAATTTAAAAATATTGATGAATTAAAGGAACAAAAAATATTAGAAGTTGTATCTGAAAATTATAAATGTATTCTTTCAAACGAAGATGACATAAATAACATAAATAAAATCTATATAAATATACTTCAAAATTATTATTGTAGCAAATATTCAGATTTAAAAATATTTAATAGTTCAAATAATCAATATTCATATGAAACAATATGTAAGATTGATGCTAGTATGCTAGGAATACAAGCATTTTTATCAAATGAAATAAATGTACCAAAGAATATAGAAAATTTGAATCATCTACAAAAGAAATTAACTTTATGTGAAAAATTTAAATGTAAATCAACAAAATTACTACTTTCTCATATAAAACAGTGTAAATTACCAAAACTTTGTAAATTCCCTCATGTTTAAAAATTAAAAAAAGATAGTCCTTGATAATTATAATAAATTAAATATAATTGTTTGAAAAGATAAAAATTATTTTTAAAAATTGATTAACCTATAAAAATTTATTACAAATTATTTTTAATAAAAAATTATTTTTAAAAATTGATTAACCTATGAAAATTTATTACAAATTATTTTTATTAAAAATTATTAAAATATTAATTTCTTAATAATTATCTTATGTTAAATAAAATATTAAATTATAATTTTTAAATTTAACGAAAAACTTCTTTTATAAATTTTATTGTTTATTTTATATTAATATAGGTCGTAATAAATGAACTTAAAATGTATAATCTCATTTAAAATCTTTAATTACCTTTAAATTTTTATTTTATTTTTATAATATTTATGAAAACAATAAATTTATTTATTTTGATAGTATTTAAGTTTAAAAAACGTAAAACGAAAGACTATTCTGTATATATTTTAATGACGATTAATTTTTTCGCATCAATAAAATTTAATAAAATGATATTCAAACATACTAAATGATTTCATTGATTATAAAATAAATATTTAAAAATTTTTGTATAAAATCTTCTGCGAAAGATTTTGTTCGTTAAAATAAAAAAAATTAACTAATAACTAAAGAATGAATAAAGAAATATTGAAATTTTTTTCGATAAACTGAAATTTTATTTTAAGAAATAAATTTAATAAATATAAGTAAATTTGAATAAACTTTAAATTAAAAATTTATTGTAAAACCTTAAAATTATTTTAATTAACTGACCATATATTTTTTACTTTAATTGTAATCGATTTTAATTAAAATTTTATTTAGTACTTAAAAACTTAAATTTAAAAATAGTTAATGATTAATACATTTTTTAATGGTCAACTCTTAAATATTATAGTTTTAGTTTGTTTGATATTGAAGAAAATAATTTCTGATAATAAAATTATTTTAAGTCAAATTTAGATTTTTTTTGGTTATATTTTTAATTTTAATAATATTAATTTTAGTAATAGTCTTTCGGTGTTTTCTTAATAAATTTAAATTCCATTAAATAAAATTTAATAATATTAAAAAATTATATAATTAAACCAAATATGCAATATTGTTAGTATTTATTTTTAATGATATAACATTATAAAGAAAAATTAACATGGCACATTGTGACTTGACAGATTTTGAACTCGGCAAACTTATTCGTGATAAAAGAAGATTATTAAGTAGTTAAAATTTATATATATATATAGTTAATTTCAAATTATTATTCTTAGATATAACTTTAAAGGACGTTTGTGCAGAAATCAAAAACAAAAAATTAAACGCTAAAAATATATTAATTAGTATTCCAACACTTTCAATTTATGAGCGCGGTAAATTAAAGCCAAAACCATGTGATAAATATCGCGAACAGCTTTTTAATTGGTTTTTGAAGTATAATGATATATTTCCCGAGAGATTTGCTACTGAAATTGTGGAAATAAATCACACTAATGAAATTGTGGAAAGAAATCACACTAATGAAACAAATTTTGAATCTTGTGAAACAAAAAGTTTTTTGGTTTCTTTCAAATTTATTAGAAAGTTTTACAGTAAGTATATATATTTATATTTCGAAAACTAATTACGTTTATTTATTTAGAACATTCACAAGTCAAAGTTTGTGGCTTATTACCGAATATCAAAAATAAAAAAAAATTAAATCAAAATACATTATCTTTGTATGAAAGGGGAAAGATATTAGGCGATAAATTGATTGAAATTGAAAATAATCTCTTTGATTATTATAAAGAATTCTATGATAAATGTCCAGAACTAGCAAAAGAAAATTTATTTAACCCAAATAAAAATTTGAACACAACAGATGATTGGGAAAATAATGAGCTATTCTCTCCTGGAGCATTTAACGATTATCCATGCCTGGTTTCACCAAAGACTATTCCTCAGATTCTAAGTTCAATACAGGATTAATATATACTATTTGGAAAAGTATATTTAACTCAATTTAATAAGGTTAATTTAATTTTGATTTCTTTACTAAAAAATTATATTGTTATTTATTAATTATTTGAACTTTATCTATTAATAATTTGTTACTTTAAATAAATATATTTTTATAAAATATTTTTAATTAATTCATTGAAATATATTTAATGTAAATTTAAATGTTATGACTCTTTTTTAAAAAAGACTATTTTTATACTAATTTCAGATTAAAATTAAATAATATTATTATTATCTAAAACTAATAGTAGAAATTGTAAATAAAATAAGTTATAAAGTTTTTGATAAAATTATATTTATTAAATTTTTAAAATTTTAATTATGGACTTGTTTAAATTATAAAATTTTTATATATAAAATATGAAAAGATTTTTAACAATTATTAAAAATTCTATAATTGCAAGATAATAAAAAATATTAAATAGAAATTTATGATTTCATATTAGTTTGGTAATAATTTTGATAACTATTCGACAATTCATAAATTTTTGATTATTAATTTAACTTTCTTTTCAAACTTATTTTATTTATAAATTATAAATTCTTTTTTATTAAATTTTCATTGTTTTTTATTCGAGTAAATGTTAGAATAGTAGTTTATAAAATTAAACTTTAAAAACCAGAATTATTTATTTGATAAAATTTGTTTTTAGTTGAAAAAAGCCAGCTAATGGATTTTAACTTGCCTGTTCGTCTGTCTATCTATATTTATATTTTTTAAGGTATTTATTTTAATTAAGAGATTTTACATCTTAGAAAATATTGATTTAAAGACTATCAAAATATAAGTATAAAACAAAATATTTGAGTCAGCTCTCTATGAATGTGTTGTTCTAGTTTTATCTGACTTTTCACAATAATATGTATGGATTTGACTTTGGTTGTCTGTCTATCTGTCCATTTATCCGTTATCTGTCTGTCTGTCTGTCACACTTTATATTTATTAAGGTATTTTTAAAGGCTTCCTATTATAATAAAAATTTATTAAAATCTTAAAACTATTCCCGGTTTAACTATTTAAATTGGAAAAACGTATGTAAGAAAAAGCCATTACATGGTTTTAAATACATTAATATTGAAAATATTGCGATAAAATCCAACGTGGAAAATATTATTTCGATGGCATCTTCCAATTGTAATTGTAATTAAAATTTTAAGACCTAAACTGAGCAAATTTATTTGTTTCATCTACCAAAAATGTTCCACAATGTATAGAACACAAATTTTGTAGCAAATGCCACCATATAAACGTAATATTATGAATGGGTGGCAGTTTGATCTATTAATTCAATAAATATAAGGATTAATTCTCTTTTATAAATAGAAAGATATGTAGACACATTTAAAGATGGAATCAAATACTGAAAACTGAGTAAAATATTTTCATTAATTATTGTTAGATAAAATTCCAAATGTTTTGTATTAATCCAATTTTTTAAATTTGATTTTCTAAAAAAAGAATTGTTTGAAACAACTTTTTAAATGACAAAAATCCTTCAATGAATACATCAAATAATGCTATTTCTAATTTCTAAAATATTTAAAACATTCAATGTTTCCCTTTAAATCAAATCTCTTTTAATATTTTATTAAAATCTACATCGTATTTAGACATTAATTCGCAATGAAGATATTCTAATTTATTGAAAAATCTATTGGGACAAATAGAAACATTTATAGACGTTAAATGATGGTTAAAATAATCTGTAAATTCTAAAAATTTATAATCACAAATGTAATAACCACTAATTGATTGCTTATTATTGAATAAATATTGTTTAGTTTGTCGAATAAATGCTCTAAATATTTATTTTTTAGTATATGCATGTATTAAAATAGGATTTTGGGCAAATTACATCAATGGTGTTATAAAAGTCGTAAATTTATTAATATATTCATCACATATTGTAAACTTTTCTAGATTTTTGAGACTATTATAAAATATTTATTATCAAATTTCGATTGATATATATCTTAATCATTAAAACCAACCGTTAAACGCTTGAATATTTCACATGTATTGTTAAATATATAAATACGTAATATTAACTCATTTATTCATGACATTATAAAATATTTTATTATTTATAACAATTATTGGATAATCATAAATAGTTGATTGTGAAAAGTAATTAAATTTTCATTCATTAAATTGTAATTTGTTTTTCATTTGTAATTTTTTTTAAATTTAAAAAACTATTACTATTTATTGTAAGAAGTGAATGTTTATTAAATATTTTTGTATTGAATTTTTTTAACGCTTTTTAAATGAAAAAAAATCACTAATCGGAAATTAATGTAAATTAAATTCACATAAATCATCATAAAAACTATCAAAACAATCTCTTGTAAGTTTATCACACATTATTTTATTAAATCTAAACTACAATTATCAATGTCAATGATAAATATTATCTAAATTTATTTCGCTTAATAATTATAAATTCAATTCGTTATCATATATTAAATCAACTGATTTATTTTATACATCAAACATGCATTACTGCAATCTTTTGAAAAAATATTAGAAAATATGTAACTGAAATTAAATTATACATATTTTTGTGTAAAATAATGTGTTTTTCATAATATATCATTTTATTTTAGGATTCAATTTGAGTTAAATATTTAATAAAATTTATTTATTAAAAATTAAAAATTTTTATTATTATCAAATTTATGATATTAATAAAAAATTTTAAAAATGTATAATAGATAATAATAGATAGATTATTAGAAAAACTAAAAACTGCAAAAAAATTATATATAAACTATTCAAATCTAATGAATTTATTTGCAAAATAAATATTTTCAAGCATTCAGTAATTTATATTGAATTATCTTTATATAAATCCTTGAAATAAAAATTCAGTTTGTGTTAATTAAACAACATACAAATTTCTAGGCATTAGGCTGAACAGAACGTCCATTTTCCACTGGAGTGTCCAGTTTTATGATACCTGTCCAGTGCTAATCAAGTGCAAATAATGAAAAATTTAATGCCTTATGTATTGTCCAGTTTTAAATCCAGTCCATTTTTGTGAAATTTTCAGAAAAATCCAGTCAAAAAAGTCTGGTCAGTCTGCGAGGCATACAATAATTTTATAAAACTACATTTCTACAATTCGCTCAATAGTATATTCCTTTACACAGACATTCACTTTTGCACTAACTAAACATTTGATAAAAAAGATCAAATTAAAAAACTATAATCAAAAAAATGTATTTTAGAATTCTAGCTTAATTATTCTTTCAAATTATTATTATAATCTGGAATCTTTTTTTGTCTTTATAACGAAAAATTTTTAATATTATTAAAAATATTTTGCATTAGGGATAATATTCTGAAAGAGTATATCTAATTAGATTTCTTTTACATATTTCTAAATTGATTCAATTCTTTTTTAAAAAAATTTGGATTAAAAATCGTGGTAGATTAAACAGAATATTGCTTTATTGAAATTTTGTATTAACTCAATGTATTTAAATTTTTATGAATTAAAATTTAATATAAATATAATAATATTATTCTTACACATTTGAAATATCTGTATTTACTTTTTAAGGATGATTATTATAAAAAAGTAACTTCTGCTATTTTAGAAAAGAATGTTTAGAAAAAATAATATAATATAAAAAGTTCAGTATAATTGCTTTTTGGATTTAAGATAATTCCAGGATATTTGTAATATGTCATTATATTTAATTAATTAATAAATGTCTGTATATTTATAATAATAAAGGGTTTTAAGTTCATATTTATTTTTCATTTTTTTAAGAAATTTTTATACACTATAGTTTTTATATTAGGTATTATTTTATGAATCTCAGTATACCCCTTTCATAATTCTTCATAATTCTTATAATATTATATCCAAAAAAATTATTTATACAAATGCTTTATATAACGAAATTAAATATTTCTTTAATTATTTAATTCCGCTTAATATAATAATATTTAATGGGGAAATTTAATTATTAACATTTATAAAATTTTAAAATAAAGTTATTCTAAAATAAGTAAATATGAATGAATAATTAACGAAAATAACTTGATATTATAATTTTTAGTGTATATTAAATATCTTCCAATCATTTTATGCGATAGGTCCTATAAATTTACTTTTGTGTGACTTTATTACCAATTATTTATTTGAAATGTGTTATATATTATAAGTGTAATATTTTACATATACATAACTATTTATAATTAGTGCAATTATAAATCTTTATTATAAATGTATAGCATTTTACTTTATCAATTTAATTATGGTCTTTTAAGTTAAAATCATAAAAATAAATCAATTAATTATATTTTTGCTTCTTTAATTATTTTTTACAAATTTAAAATTTTTTGTCATCTCAAAATAAAGATTTAAATCATATTAGTTTATTTCAAATTAATATGTTTAAAAAATTATTATAATTATAAAAACTAGTTGTAATATTATTTTAATTTTTGTTAAATGTATTTATGTATAAATCAAAATACCTCAAAGGGAAATAAAATATGTATAATGTTCTTGATTAAGATAAAATATGTTCTTTATTATTTTGTGAATTATTTACAAAATAAATTGGTTTTATTTATAATGAATCTAAATAATCAGTTTTTAAAAAATTATTCCTTATATATATTAAAAGAATAAATATTTATTAAAGTTATTAATAAAATTTAATATTTATAATTAGCATTTTAAATCTAAATAAAATGAAATACTATTGAAATTTTTAAGATTTATCAAATATAAATAGCCATTAACTCTATAAATTATATCTGGAATTACAATGAATAATAAGCTAAAAAATATTTATGAAAGACAATCATTTAATAGATTAGGGGAAGATTTGTGTGAAGTTTTACTTAAACATTTATCAATTTATGCTAAAATACGTTATCAATGCGTTTCAAAATTATGGAATAACATTGTGTTCAAAATTATTAATAATATGAATATTGATTTTGTTTTAGAACGTATCAGACATTTTTATTATAATAAAAATCATATTTTTATTGTAAAAACATTTGAATTACTAATTAAAAAGTGTAATTCTATTACACATATTTTATTACACTTATATTTTACTGAAAGGTTTTTAAATAATTTCAGTGAAAAATACTCATTTGATTTAATATTAAAAATAATTGCAGATAATTGTATTAACTTGCGATCATTATATATTAAAATCGGATCGAATCACTTTAGCAATGAACAGTTAAAGTATTTTGGATTAAAATGTGGGACAAAATTGAAAAAAATAACAATTGAAGTTACTGAATACTATAAACAAATAAATGACATATCGTTTTTAATAGTAAGCTCAGAATTAAAAGAAATTGTATTATATTATCAAGATTTTGCAAAAATCAATGAAATAATAAAACGTAAAACATTAGAGAATATTACAAGGAATTGTGCCACATCAATGAAATCTTTGACATTTAATATGGAAAAAGATGATTTCAACAATTTTGGTTATTATTTAGTAAAATTTATAAATTTAGAAAAATTATATTTAAAACGCTCCACAATTTGTTCAATAAGTATTGAATTTATTAAACAAATATCAATTAATAATAAACGTATTAAATATTTAGAAGTAACAGGTCTTTTCGAGCATAAGTCTGTTATTTTTAAACTATTAAGTATAATAAAATATTTAGTTAGTTTAAAAATTTTAATTATCGGATTTAATAACTATAAATTGTTGATTTCATTATCTACATTTGAATCATTTAACCATTGCAATGGTTTATATTTTTTAAAATTTGATGGATACTATGAAAATAAATGTTTTAATGATATACACATTTATTTATCAAATATTCAATGTTTATATGTAAAAACAAAAGAAATTTCTGATAATGCTATGAAATCAATTGCGAATTTGATATTTTTAAAAAAACTAGTAATATCTTATCACGATTGCCCTTCAAGTCTC
Organism: Phthiracarus crinitus; assembly: GCA_034698025.1. NCBI lineage: Eukaryota > Metazoa > Arthropoda > Arachnida > Sarcoptiformes > Phthiracaridae > Phthiracarus > Phthiracarus crinitus. The sequence goes on along the minus strand of JAQGAW010004178.1, from coordinate 1,931 downwards.
GAATCAAAAATAACCGATGAGGGAATTTGCACTATCATTAAAAAATGTCCACATTTCAAATTTTTAAGATTACAACTAATTCCAAAAATAACAATTAAGACAATAAAACTAATAATCAACACTGCTAAAATAAGACAAAAAGATCAATTTGTATTTAAATTTTTAGGAATACAAGCTGATAAATCAGAATTAAAATTAATTATCTCTTCATTAATAATGCCTAAAAATTTAAAATTTATATTTCTAGAATTATTTTTTGATTAACATTTCTTTAGTTTTATAAATTTTTTAATTATTATCTCTATTTATTTTTAAAATAATTTTTTTTGTTTTCAATATATTTTAAAATTTTTTTAATCATTTGTTTGATATAAATTAAAACAATTTCTTATTTACAAACCTGATGTTAATTAATTTTATTACTAATTATTTAAATAAACATAATTTGAAAATTAATTAATAATGATATTAATTATATGAATTTAGCAATGTTTACTTTACAAAATAATTTATTTCTATAAATTTTTTTAAAAATCACATGATATAGAGAAATAAATAGGGATTTGAAAATTATTTGAAAAAGATGCAAAATCGTTCATTAATCGTTCAAAAATCTTTTTAGATTAATTGGTAAAAATCGAAAAATCGTTTAAAATAATCGTTAGGAATTTTTTTAATTTTAAGTACATAAAGATTTTATGACTAGTTATCGATATAATTTAGGACTAAAACTTGATTTTCTGAAAACTTACAACTTTTTATAACAAAATAAAATGAATTTTTATATCTTTACTAAAAATATTTTTTAGCTCACTTTGTCAAAGTCAGCAATTGGATTTGACATTTTTGTCTGTGTGTGTGTCTTTCTGTCAACCGGTCTCTATATTTATTAAGGGATTTTTTTATCAATATTAATAATGGGATTTTTTAAAAATAAACTAATATCTACATAAAAATAGACTCCTATCTTCTAAAATTCAATGTTGACTTCTATCTCGCTTAATATGGGCTAAATATGGCCAATAATGGATAAAATTTAACTAAATATGGGACTAAAATAGGACAAGAATGCGTCTTAAAATGCTAAAAATGGACATAAAATAGGCTAAAAATGGGTTTTAAGTCTTATAATTGATTATATGGTTGTTTAAAAGCTTTAAAATATCAAAAATAGCATTACAATATATTAAATTATGCTAGAAATAGAATTGGATAATCTATTGTTTAATATAACATAATAAAAACTATTTCGAGTTAAAACCATTCATATTCTTAATCATATTATCATATATAATACTTTTAAGTGTCCGTTTAACAACAATTTATGTGATGTTTACGGGACGAGCTAAAACACAAATGAATCGAAATTCATTATACACTTACTGAAGTGCTATTTACAACATTATATTATAAAACTTTAAATTTTTTTGTTTAGAACAATATTTAACAAAAGAACAAAATGAGTAAATAACAAAATATAATATAATTGGCCAACAATATAAACTAAAATTAAAATGACAAAAAATATTTAATACACAAAAATTTGGTTTATCCTATTGAATTAAATTATCCTATTGAATTAAATATAAAGTGAGCTCATTGTGTTTGTTCATTTTACTTATAATCGAGGCGGTTATTTTTCAATTTCTTATAGCGCTATAATAGCGTCAAAGGCATATACACTACTACGAGATAGTGTTGTTTCGATTTGTAGTTTTTTAATTTGATTTAGTTTTAATTTTAGTTTTCAATATATTTAAATTTTAATTTAATTTTGATTTTGATTTCAGAAAATTTTTTCAATTTGATATGATATTGATTTTAGTTTTAAATATTTTTTTATTTTGATTTACTTTTAATTTTGATATTCAAAATTAAAACAATTTTGATATCGTATTTTAGTTTTGATTTTTCAGTTAAAAATCAAAATT
>JAQGAW010004177.1:0-11291 GCA_034698025.1 Phthiracarus crinitus | reverse complement strand
TAAAAGTTGATAATACATGCCGTTTGATTTTCATTTGCCTGCTTTTGAAAGTCATTTGTGTAATGAAACCACATGTGTGAAGGGTTTGAAAAGCAATAGCCGTCTTTTGAAAAGCATTTGTGTTTAAGTGTAATATAATTAAAAAAACAAATTGCAACTTGTTTTTGTGTTCCAACAAATTCATCGAAAATGTACACAAATGTGCGGTAATGCGCAATATATTGCGTGGGTTTGGTATCTGATAACTTAGTATTTCTTTAGGGAAAATAATGCTAACATCCGTTTAGAAAATTTAATTTACAGTGTTTTTCAAGTGAACCCAAACCTTATGATACATTACAAATATTTAAATAAGTATGACAACACTTTTTATAGTTTAAGAATGCTTTCTGGTAGTGAAGCATAACAAAAAAATGTTTGATTTAATTAAAACTTTTCTATTTAGTGATAAAAGTTTTAGCTTATACCAACAAATTTCACAGTAAACTTTGAAACAGTAGAATAGAACGAGAGAATAGTATTAATTTAATCCTAAAGCTTCCAAACCCTAATACAGTAGAGTAATCCGTATTTAGTTGGGAATTTTCGCTCTAAAAATAGATATGGTAGGCGACCTGAGACATTCTGGTTTAAATAACCTAACATTTCAATTATTAAAACATTTTTTGTGCATTTGTAAAATAAAAAATGAAAATTTTCTTCGCACAAAATTAAAAAATTGCATTTAGTTAAACAAAAGCATTTTCTCTTAGGAAAAAAGACAAAAATAAATTATTTTATTATTAAACCCATAAAAGCGGTCATGAAAATAAATTGAAATAGTGATTATTACTATTCTTATCGAGAAAATAAACAACAAAAATGAAAAAGACTAACGTTATTACGCTCGAAAGGGTCCGAAAAATAAAATTTAAAAACAAAGAACGAAACGATATGATCGATGGAGTTTTTCTACACTAAAAAACAGCGATTATATTCTTAAACGTGATTATGAAAATGCATTTCTGTCTAATTTATTCGTCGCTTGTTTTTAATTTAGTTTAATTAAGTAAAGAATAATAAAAAACTTTACCCTTCATTCCATAAATAAGCGCACATATCATATATATAACTGGAGCGCATATTAAATTTTAATATAAACGGCTATAATACTGTTCGAGTATATGGTGTGAGCGTGAGTGCGAATATCATCGATTCTTTTAATAAAAGAGCAAATAGGAGTTAATAGTACGTCGACTCAGGAGTCTTGTCTTTATTTGGCAGAAAGAGTTTTACTTGATATGAAAGACTCAACACTTTAACTTATATACGGCACTCTTCAGCAACAATCAAAAGCGAACAGTGTTTGTCGTACAACGGATATTATACTCGAATTTACCTGCATATCAATTATTAATGAATTTTCGTATTTTAATATCGAATGAATTATATATGATTTTATAAAAATTTGTATTTCAAAGTTAATTAAAATTTGTTAGAGATTTACGTTATTATGCAACAGTAAATGTATTACTTTTGATATGGTTTTAATCCATTGAAAAATGATTTCATTACATTATAAATGAAAAATTTAATTTTGTTACCAGTATTACTACTTTACGAACTACTTTTGTAATTAATTGATGGTATGATAGCGTAATACGTTAATGCACTTAACATTTTATGTAATATCTCTTATAATCATTGTAAATGCAAAATATTTCCGAAATTAAGTGGAAATGCCATTCGTTAACTGGCATATCGATCATCAAAAGCTTTGCGAAATTGGGAGGTATATTGAAAATATTTATTTATATCTTATTCACTAATTTTAATATAACCATTTTAGTAGAAGTGAGCGTTTTTAAGAAACGATTTTTTGTTTAGTAGAATTTAATTTAACATATTTTTGCGCAATTTTTTGTTTTAAATTAAAATATTTCGCGATGTCATCTGTATTTATATATATTTGTAATTTGCGCATATTTAATATAAATACCAGAGAATTTTTTGTCTGTGATGTGAAATGATTTATTTTTATTGCTTAAGACATTTGTGAGCGAAATTTTAAACGGAATTCATGTGAAATTCCAATAAATATATATATATGAAATGTATTAATGATTAACCGTTTTAAATGATAGAGAAATATACTGCACATCCGTATGCGTGTTGGCATTTCACTCATACGGAAAATATTATCTCATGTTTGGAATTTATTAATTCATCTATTCATTAATATGTTTTTTACTGAAAGGTGAAGATTAAAAAATATTTCACTAAAAAATCCAAAACTGCACTTAATTTTTGCAATTCCATAATTAATGATTAATTGCTCACAACTAATACTTTAGAGAATATTTTTCTAATAAGTAACACTATATTAAATTAATTATTTTTGTAAGTTATATAGAAATTTGAATAAACTATAAACTATGTAACTTCTAGTTTTAGAAGTCGTATTAGAGATAAATTTAAGCTCGTTTTAACATTTCAGATAATTAAAACGAGCATTATATTTATGCCAAACGATTGCGTGTCCATCACTGGTTTAATTAAAGAAAAGTGTAGGTATTTTTCCTTAGAGGCCATAAAAACTCATATAATAAAATAGTCTTAAATAAATCTATTAGTCAATTATAATAAATAGTCAGCAAAAATAACGGAACTGATTATTATAAAAAGCGACATTAATTATTTATATGTTATAATTTATTAACTAAAGGAAAGATTAATTATTTCGATATTATCATTATTAGAGAAGGGCACATGATTTAGCTCCCTCTCTCTCTCTCTCTCTCTCTCTCTCTCCTCTCTCCTTTGGATACTCTACTATCAACTCTAGGAAATTATATATAATTCTATAGAACAATAAATCACTTGTTATACCTTATTCTCATTTTTTATTTTTATCTTCTAAATCGTCTTACATCCTCGAAAAATTCTTTATACTTACCTGACATACTCAGTTCAACTATAACTCAACAATATTTACCAAATAAAACAAATAAAAGACCAAACAATCTTACCTAAGATTCAATTATTATTTTATATTTATATGATATAATCAAGTGGAGATTTTTGGTAAGGTCTTAACATTGTTTCCCAGCAAATTCAAAGAAAAATTTTTCCTGTACTCGAGTTTGCTTAGAATCAAATGTCGCTTACGTTACTAAAATAAATTTAGAGATACAGTATTAGGATCTCATGAGGTTTTATTTATTAGCAAAGGCTAAAATTTGAAGAATAACTGATATTATTTTTAAAAAGAACGGCATAATAACAGGAATAAACTTTTATTTAGAATAAAAAGGTATTTTATTCATTTCATTATTCCAGAGAAAATGAGTTTTCACGAAATTTCTAAAGAAAAGAAATGGTAGACTTAATTGATTTAAAAATAATTCATACGGAAAACTTGTGAAATTGGAATATTTATTCAAGTTTTGTTAACTATAAGCTCAAGGGTAGAATTAATTCACACATTCTTTTATAATGATGTCATGTTTTTGCTATAAGTTAACATTCAAATTGAAATTAAATCGCGCTTAACTAACAAATGCGATGTTGGCATTAATCTCCGTAATTAAACCCTAAAACATTTTTGATTACAGAAGAAGAGATTTTATTAAGTTTTTGCAAATTTTAATCTACATTTTTGAAGATTTTATTAGTCAGTAATGAAAATAAGAATTAACAAACATATAAAAGTATGCAGTTTGCAATTAATTTAACACACAGTTTTGAATTGTTGGTTTAACGATTCATAAGCGTTCATATTAGTTAATAATATTTAAAATGACTTATATCTGATGATTACTGATCATATGAATATACTTGCGTACCGAAGTTGAATCTGAATATGAGATTTTTTTCATTCATCATATCTTTATTAAATATGATACTAAAGAAAACTAAAGCACAAAAATAACTTATAAATTTTCTATTAAATTTAGATTTGATATATGCTTGTCTCTAATTTTCAAAAGATTCAGCCAGTAGTATATTTAGCTAATTCGTCGCTGAGGTTATCATTTAATATATATATATATATTCAGTTTAAAGTTTGATTTGTCTACCTGTTGCAAACTCAAATATCAAAAGTCTAGATAAACCGTATTTTACGAGAAAAAGTTACAAGCGGTTATACAAGAAAAAAAGTTAAAATATTTAAAAATATTAGTATGCGGGTTATACTCAAGATGTTTTCAAATTTTTTATTTATTATAATGTACATTTAAACTTTCAAATGTTTGATCTAATGCTATGTTAGATTTACTATGTAATTTCATTGTATTAAATTTATATTTAACTCTTTCTTTTTGTTTTTGCAACCCACTCTGTGTTTGGGTTTCAGGAAAAATAACACATCATAAAACAAATGCGGGCTATATATGGTGTGCGGGCAATACATTTTTAATTTTTTATTTATTATCTACAGGGAATACATGGAGTGCGGTCTATAATCCGTAAAATACGGTAATTGTTTCTTTAAAACCTTTAAATATAAAGCTATCAGGTTGTCCCACACTCGGATGGTCTATGGGGTATGCTTTCGTCTTTGTTCACTCATAAGATTTTAGCGCCAATATATTGGACTGCACCCCAAATTTTTTCCAACAAAAGCCGAAACTACTCCTAAATCTCGATTAATTTAAATATTAGTAAAGGGAACACACAACTCATAGGTTTTCGTAGACAAATTATTTATATTTTACCAAAAATATTTCAAAATTTCAATTTTATTTATCTTGAACTTCCAAAGTTTTTACTTTTTGAACTATTGGGGAAGGGATATAACCCGACCAGACTCAATCTTGAGAAACAAGGGTTTTCTATAATATATCCGTTTTTCAATTGCAAATTATAAAGCTAAGAAACTTTGTTGGTTAAAATTTTACCAAAAAATACAAAAACATAAAGTACACTCCAACCAAAACCAATTGATCTTTACTTTAATAAAAATATTCTAACTATAACTTAGGTATGCTATAATAAAATACTGGTAAACTAAAAGAATGCAATTTTTCTTTTTTCTGTTTATGTAATATATTCGGGAAATATGCTGATGACGCTGAACAGAGAATTTTTTGCTTATATCATATTATCAGAAGTATTCACTTTGTTATACAGTGTGTGTATGAGTGCGAGTAAAAAGAATAAATAATGCTCGAGTATATGTTCGGAATATCGAAGTAAATCTTTTCTCATATCAGTTCCACCAATAATAGGTCACTATTTTTTTATATTTTTTGCGCTCAATTTTTGTGCTCCAATGTATACGATACTAGAGATCAAATCGTTTTAGGAGTATTCACTCCAAAGTAAATTTGTATATGAACTGATTGAAAGAAAAATATTTAATAAAAATCAATAAAAAGTCATTTCTTCGATAACAGTGGAGAGGAATTTTTTCAATGTTGGTTAGTTATATTAAATTCGTGCTCAAATAATTTAATTTTACAAAAAAAATATTATGTTTTCTTTGTTTGTTTCGAAACTAACAGTTGAATGTATTTGCAATAAAAACTTTTAACTACATTAATGTACCTGACATTTATTCAATTTTCAAAACGTAATCGAAATTTATTCTTCTTATATATTTTTTTGAATACGATACACATACTAATTTAAATGCGTAAAGCATTATAATATTACAACTTTCAAAATTATAAAAAATAAAAACTTTCTATCATTACTCTGGCGACTGACAAAGAAAGTGATTCTATTCTTATTTTAAAGGCTGTTGCTTTTTTTATTCTTCCAGATTTTTGTTTGCGTAAGTTATACCTTTGCAATGGAAACTCTATTCTTCTGAGTATATGCAAATATTGAATTTTGTATGACTTATTTTATTATTAAGCTCTTTGGCATAAAATAAGTACATAAACAAAAAAATTTTTATTTGGTTCTCTCCATTATATAATCTTCCAATAGCAGCCAATATCGTGCACTTTATGATATTATCTAAAGTGTTTTATGGTCACTGGGCTATAGTAATCAACAAATTATATTTTGGAGTTTTTACTCGATTTAAGTGCTTTTGATATAAAAATTTTATAACCTTAAGAAATAATATTTTCGATGTGAAAAATAGAGTAAAATAAAGTAACAAATTTCAGTTTAAAAATAACGAAAAATAAATGTTTGGAAAAAGTACAGAATATGATGCCATACATTATAAGTACAGAATTTACTATACGAAGTCAGTATCGAATTTGCCTTTTAGGCTTTCTCTTCAAACATTTATCAAGAAAACTATAAGAGTTTTTAGAAAAAATATTTTGAGCTATCATTTTAATCAGTCATTATTGATTTTTAATAAACCAGCGAAATATCTATTCTACTCTTGAATTCTCCATTGTTTCCAGCTTTAGCTTTACCCAAGTTTTTAGTGTATACGATGAATATCTAGGTTATTATATTTTGTGAACTAATCTATTGTTTCATGCAAAACCGTTATCTAAAGAAACCTTGAAAAATATTGCACGACACAATGTTGATGCATAAGAATATTCTGTTATGCCATTATAGTTTCTATTATAACTTATTTATCGTAATATTTATTGCATAAAATTTTTTTTGACGGCGAAAAAAATCTGCTCACTTCGTCACTGCATTATAATTTTTTGTTGTTTAAGTGCATTCAAAGGTGTGGTTATATTACATTATATACCTATTATCGATAGTAAAATTTTTGTTCGGTACACTTAATCAGAAATTTATTTCCTTCTTTTTTTTCTTTTTTTTACTTGGAATAAAAAAATATCGTTGGATAACATGCCATAAATCTTTTTTACTAATATTATTATATTATTTTTCATCCACTTTTTCTTCTCCAGATTATCAAAAAGTTACTGTAACACATTAATGTTGGCAAAAGAAAAAAGCGGTATCCAAACGAACTCCACTTCGAACGGAAATGCATTCCCTATCGGGCAGAGAATGGATGCCATTATTTATACAATGGTTAGTCTCATGTCATAAAGCGTTACTAATATAATGCAATGGTTTGTGTGCGTAAGTATATGTGAATGTGTGTATCGGCCAAAATCTCATTTCACGGCTCATTTCTTTTAGTACGCTATGAGACACGAGAATCTAACGTCGAAAACAGTTTTTTCCGATTCTAGTAAATGTCAGGTTTAGATTTATTTGGTATCAATCGGTTTGAAATATTAAATTGGAAAATATTTTAATTTAATCTGTTTTGGTGCGCATCCAAAAAACCAGCTGAATATTCGTTTGACAGTGATTTTAGTTTTGCAAACCTCCGGAGAAAACTAATATACGTTTGAAAACAAAAAAAAATTGCGTGCAATGTTTTATTAGTTGTATCTAATTTTCGAAACCTCTTGAATACGACAAGATTGTGCGGAATAATATTTTATAAATGATCAGTAGAGCTAATTCTACGAACTCTTAGCTTATTAATGATGTACACAGTTAGTCTTTTAGTTAAATGTTTGCTACACTTAGCCAACAGCACATAAATTATTAAAATCTAATTAAATTGGCTGCGTATGTGTGCGCTTAGATTAAGTGTTATATAATATACCCTCAGTGTGCATGTGTCATATGATATAAAAGATGGTCTCACACAACAACTTTGTTTTGCTGCTGCTTAGACTAAATTCATTAAAGCGCTTTAGTTTTGCTTTAATCTTATTATGATCAAAATCATTCGATACTCTCCTTTTTTTATTTATATATTTAGTTGTTTGTGTCGTAAGAATGAAATGAAATTCGTCTCACACTTATTTCTTATATTCTTATATACGCGCCACACGTTTGATGAATGTTAAAGTATTGATACGAGTGTTATAACAGAAAGTGAATGTTGTACAGCATTCGCATGGTATTGTAGTGACACGAATGCATTGGAAATTTATGTTCCAGACTGTTGTCTTAACTGATATATCGAAGCTGTAAAGGAAAAAAAGAAAAACCATACACTAAGATATTTTATTTTTCCCGTTATCTTTTTATAAGCTTATATATTCTTACTTCGAAATTAATTGTGCTGTTGCTGTAAAAGAAAAGTTTGATTTAAGTTCTATTGGGTAATCACAGAATAATGGATACATTTATTTTTGCATTAACAAAGGAAGTCTATTGTAAATGGATGTGTAGCCAAAATTCTTGGAAATAACCATTTATTTTTATGCATATATATTAGTGATTAATTTTTAAGATAAATGTTACAATAAATATTAATGGTAAAACTTTTTTGAGCGAAGCATCAAAAAGTTTTTTAGAACCATAATAATAGTTATTGGATCGTTATTCTTCTTTAACGACAATTTTAAACTTTTAATTTTACAATATTGTTTATTTTTAAAGGGTAAAATTTTTTTGTGAATGATATTATTTTATTTTTCTTTTAGAAAATTAAATTCAGTATAATTCTTTAACATTTATTTGAACATAAGTTTTATTTTAAATCAAGAAATGATTTACATAAATAGTTATTAAAATAATTACAATTTTAAATGCGATTGTTTTTAAAATGCTCTATCAAAATATAAAAATAATTTACAAAACTCTTTGAGAAACATTAAAATTGTGTGAGAAAATTTTTGAATATTGGCTATTTTTATCAAAGAATTACTCTGAGAATAATAATTCTTTGACGTTGAACCAAAAATATCCCTTTTTTATTTTATTACTGTATTTTTTGATGCTCACAATTTATTTAACTTTATATTTTTTAAAAATAAAAGCCAAATTTAATAAAGGTTAATAGTGACGATCCCAGTACACTAATAATATTCATTGTAAAAATTGTTTACTGAAAAAACAAAATAAAAAACATTTTTCCCCATTTTCTAAACGATAATATACCAGATAAACTATAAACTATATACTATATAACAATTTGATTAATTAAATTATCTACACTTTATACCAATAATATTTCTCTTGTAATAATATGGCTCATTATTTTAATTTATTTAATGGAAAATATCGTTCGCCATAAAAGACTCTCGAATTATCATTTTGATTTGTTCACAGCATTATCATTATAATGACCCGTATAGATCGCTATGAAGCGCTACAATCAAACATAGAACTCTAAATGTCTTAAATTCAAAGATAAAGAATAAAAATAGATGCTTTTATATTTGTTGCGTTAATATTACAGCGATAACTGAATCGCACACACACTACACTATTCATTGCGAGCTCCATTTGTTAGCGCATCTCTCAGCACAACAGCACACTAAAAGTGATTCTCGTAATATTCACGATTTAAGTTCTTAAGCTCACCGTTAGTGCTATTAAGTCATTTTCGCGCACACAAACCAAAAGTAACGCTAGTTATACAGCGAAAGAGTGCGCCATTAATTTTTATTACATTACTTTTTTATGCGATAGATCGTAGCGGTTTTTTACGCCGGAATCATCTTAATTATACTATTGTCAAACGCGCATCGATTTCGTCGCCATCGGAACACTAACAGACGAAGTGGCAAATGTAAGGTCAAACGGAAATCTAATGGAAATACTGGCACGAGATCGAAGTTAAAGAAGAGCAACGAAAAGTGCGTTGTAGTGGACAGTAATTATAAGATGACAGTGTTGGACACAAGTGATAAATATAATAATTCGCCTAATATTATATGAGGGAAAAAACAAAAAAAAAGTGTTGACTTAATATATATATATTTCTGAATATAATATTATATATCGAATATATCTATATAAATAAGCTTATATTATATATACATGTATACATACACGCGTATATAAATATGAATTTTTATTTATTGTTAGTCTTGAATGTTTATATAAAATAAGTATTTTTGTTGTTCGGTCTTAACTTCTGTTTGTTTGATAATAATACGCGAACTGTATCCACAAAAATGATATCATATTTTAATAAAATATTAAAATAAAAGCATTATTATTAATATTATCTTTATTCTTATTCTAATGCTATATAAAAACAACTTTTTCTAACCATACAATGCCATTGCAAATAAAAATTAATATATGTATGATATTTTCAAATCATAATAAAACTTTTATATTATTTTGTTCGAGAATGAATGGCAAACTACAGCTTAAAGTGTATTGTGTTTAGTTTTGGAAGTTTATATTGTCTATGTTTTACAAGTTTTACATTAGTATAATTAACAAAACTAAATTAAAAAATGAACAATTTTTTGAATAAACCTTTTGAAATGTCTTAATAAAATTGATTAATGTGAACAATTTTGATATACAGAATTTTATTATGTTAGGAAAAAGTTTGAGTTTTGTTGCGATATAAACGAAAAAAACTTTACTGAATACGATAATTATAGTATTTTATCATAAATTTACATTTTTACATGAAAAATAATGTTAAACTCTTTTAAAATAATCAAAGTCTTAATAACATTATAGTTTTAAGCAAAATTCTTTTAGTATTTTATCGTACTGTTGAGTGGTTGAATAATATAGGAATTTTAATATTTGTATTATTTGATAATTCAAGTTTATATAATAATGTAAATACAAAACTAAAGTTTAAAGTTTTTTAATAAAAAAAATTAATTTCAGTGTCTAGAAAGTAGTGATGCTTCGTTTTTACGAGTAAAATCAACAGAAAAGTAAAATTAAAATTAATAGTGAAACAATACTACTGGAAAACATGATAATTGGATATATAGGGATCAATCATAAGATGCATAAAGATTATACAAACATTTATTTAAATTTAAAACTTTTATAAAACATTTTAACAGATGGTGTTCGTTTTTTCACGCGTGTATAATGATAATGTAGCTTTATTGTTAATTGGGATTGTTTTTATAAAATTAAGTGAAATTAAGTTAAAAATAATGCGACAATAAATAGAAAGAATAATATAATAATAGACAATGATTTTACATGAGCCACTGTATCAATAGATTATGAAATGAATGGTAGAAAAGCTTATATTAAAAGAGCAGAACTAGAAGATCAAAAAAACAATTCGATGATTAAATGATTCGATATAAACTTATTTTTTGAATTATTCGTAAATATGATATCTATATATTTGGAGATGAATTTTAATTAAACACAACAGTCAAATGTTAAATAAATTTAAGATTTTAGTAAATAGATATTTAAGTATAGTACAAATTGTGAAATTAAGTATTTTTTAAATAACAAACATGTAAAGCGATATTTAGAGATACAATAAATAAAAATATTTATTATTTTAATTAACATTTCAATAGCATATCATATTTTATGCGTTTTATTATTTCGTATTATTCTTTTTAGCGACAGTTGTTTTAGTGTCCAACTTTGCAGTGGAAGATGTGATCGTGACGTTA
>JAQGAW010004176.1:0-11292 GCA_034698025.1 Phthiracarus crinitus | reverse complement strand
AAGCTCTGTGATAAATGAGCTTGAGCTTGTTAAGCTCAAGCTCAAGCTCAGCATATTTGAGCTTATTGCGATCATTAACTTATATAAGTTTTTCGTTTTGATAATTTACGAACTAATTAAACTTAAAGTGAAATGGAGACGAATATGGAGAGTTATGATTACATCTGACATGTTTTAAAAGCCTATATTACACTTTTTTTTAACAAACTATTCATGAAAATTGTGCACACGTTGTTTTCGTTAGAAATAGCGCTATACAGTTGTTCACTCTGTTTGATCGCTTGCTTTCATATGTTTACAATAGTAATTATTAAATTGTTGTAAGTTTTAACAATTTAAACTAAAAACTAAACTAAGGCTTCAAATATTTATTTGTTTTAAAACACCGGTTTATTTTTGAAATGTAATCATCAAAGTCTACACTTTTTTGGAAATCCGACTTTTATATATTTGAATAAAACTTTCGGAGTTTAAAATATATGATTTATAAAACATATTTCAAATAAAATTAAACAAATTTAAATTTCCAAAAACTCCGAAATAATAGAAAATTCGAAATGTTCCTAAACTTTCCGAATTTTTTCCAAAAAACTGCCTTAAGTTAAAAATTTTCGTACAAATTTGATGAGTACGTTATATAGGATTTTTAAATTGAACAAAAATTTGATTTTTTTGGCGAATAATTAGGCTCAAAGACCTAATGAATTTAAAAAAGTTAGATTCAAATAAATTTTTTAGAGTTTCAGAAATTAAATCTCAGGTTAAGAGGGTCTTCGAGTTAAGATTTTTTTTTAAATTTTATTAATTAAAAACAAAATCTTACGAAAATTTGTCCGAAAAAGAGATTTTTTTCTCCAAGTTTCCGACCGAAATTTTGATGTTTTAGTTCCGAAAAAGACTATACTCTGGTAATCATATTATCGGAAACATTTAATGAATATTTAATTTTATTTTCACATTTAGCCTGAATTCAAAGGACAATAGTAAGCTTCAGTTTATTAAAAAAGATTGGATGTGTCCGAAGTGTAAAAAAGAAATATCGGCAACAGTTTTGGAACAATTTCGACACATTTCCCAGTGTTCTGTACATAACGACGCAAATGATAGCTCTGTTCAAACAGAGATTGAAGAGTCAACATCTCAACAAACAACGTCTAAATCATACGATCCTTTAAAATTATTGTATAAATGTAGTGAATGCGAGAAAAGTTTGTTATTGAGTTCAGTTGAAATTCTCAAACATAAACGAAGTCATAAATTTAGTGCAACTGATGTATAGTCAAACACTTTATTTCTAATAAAAATTTAATTTATTTGAAAAAATTATTTAATAAAAAGATTTTTGATATTCGTTTAGATGTTGTCGATAATTATATTGTAGAGATAATATGCCATATGTGCATACTATGTATGATTGTTGGTGGAAGTGTTGAGGGAAGTGGATATGTGGCGAAGCATTCCCTTATGCACTATTTTAAAAGTTAACCCCCTATTCGTCTGCTGTATTCCCATTGTTATGGTAAATAATAGCGAACAATGATAGTGAATATATGAAACACTTGTGCTGCTTTGGGATGAATTATGTAGGTTTTGCAGTGCAGCACATCTGTTAACTTTTAAAGAGGAATCACAATCTAACCAAAAACCAATGAAAAAGAATTAACAGGTGGACCAAATGTGAGCGCGTGTTCTCTTCTCTTCTCTACTCTACTATTATAGTATTGCAGTTCAGACCCCGAATATTGCGGTGATTCTATTCACTGCTCAATGATTGTTAACTGTAATCAAATCCTCTTTAGTGTTAATCTTGTTTTTGGCGTTTTGTATAAAAATAAACTTTCAAACGAAGCAATGAAACGCTTGGATTTTAAGATTATCTGTTACGTTATATTCTCTATAATTGCATTATAAATTTTATTATAAGATATTATTGGATTTAGAATATCATCTAAAAATTATAAATTAATTGTAGATGCGATTGAAAGATAGTGAAGGATTAGTTAAGGTAGTATTAGGAATAGTCGTGGGAAATACGCGATTGTTTGGCGTATCGGATTGCTATGCATTGCACTCGTCGTAAGTCGTATGCTATGATGCACTTCACGGCAAATCAGATCTCAATTTGCATATAAAATCAGTGTTAGCCATTCAACGAGTATCTCTTTATTCTCTCACTCTCTCCACAAAGTTAATGTCGGTTCACGCGTGAAAGAAAATGTATGCGAATTATAAGACTAATACCCGTAAGGTTTTTACTTCAAGCTTTAACTACATGTGTATACATTTCAAATCAAATCACACACTCTATTGCACTCACACAACAATTCAATTTGTATTGTAGAAAATACTCTATATATATGATAAAAAGTAGATGTATTGAATTTTATATTAGCATATATTATAGGATTCCAAAAAAACTATTATCAAACAAATCATTCTTAAAGTTTAGTTAAAAATTGGTAAGTATTGTCTAAGCGTTAGGAAACTCCATTTAAACCTTACTTTCATTTAGTGAATCCAATTCGATAAAAGATGAGATACATTACTACTAACTCCGCAGAAGTGTTTGTAATTTTATTTCTGCTTGTTTTACACTTTCTTAGTTTAAATCCTAGCGTTTTGTTAACACAAACACGAACTCATAAGTTTGCACGGATTCGCTCTCTTAAGTCATGTCTATTATTCTTTGACTATAAATTCAATTAGATCTTTATTGTGTTTCAATCACGGGCTGATAGTCTCAAAGGGATTTGTGGCTTCTTGTTACACATGAGGGGATGAGCGCATGCACTCGTGTTGCTTCCAAAGGGGATGACAATAGATGTGTAACGTATCATTGGTCTATTTTGTTAGTATTGCCCATTTGATTGGTGTAACGAAAGACATGACAAATGATTATTACACATCAGTAGGGAAGCTCTCTATTTATCCCAATGCTGTAATCTAAGTTCACAAATTTTCTTAGATCTGATTATGATGAAGAAGAGCACTCTTTTATGGACCTATAATGTCTTTAAGTAATGCCACTTAAAAGTGGTTAACTCTTACCCTCAATGCGTACAATCAATTGACTTTCTATCATTATTTTATGATTTGCTTTGTTAATAAAAAAGGTTAAGCAAAGTAAGTAATAAAAATAAACGTAACATGCTTTTAAAACGCTCTAAAAGTGTAAATGAATAAAGTGGTGAATTGGTTATAAAAGTTTTGGATAGGGATGAGTGTAGAATCAGTGCAAAGTGCGTTCAGCCCATCTGTGGTTCGTACTCTAACGGGAGCACAGATGTCACAATACAACAGTCCTCAATGTGGACCCTATTCAAGCATATTTAATGTTTCATCAGTGATTGCCGAACATTTGAATGTGTCACGAGTGGCAGCCACAACATTTGGATTCAATCCTACCAGTGCTGCAGTTATGCTTCAGTCCAGACTTCCTGATCATCATCACCAACAGCTTCATACTCAATACACCAGTTTATGTCCACTTCCAGACAGGTCTGCATCACATAACATATGTACGCAAAATGGATTGATCAGAGAGATCAGAGATATAGCATCACCTGAATCGCCGAGTACTGACACGGACTCTATTGGCGAACAGTTTGCAACAGAGGATAGCATCACACCAACCTCTGACGACAAACTTTTCAGTTTGAAAAGAGTTATGCAGAGCTCAACTCAGTTTGGAACTAATATCTTAGAATCTAATCCTTCATACCAATCAAAAGAACTCGAAACTAATTTAATTAATAGCAATAAAAGCAACACCAATTCGACATTAAAGAAACATAGAGTCGGAAAAACTGTGAGTTTTCATATAACTTTTAAATTAGTGTTTTACTTAGTATTAAATGTTAATACATTATTGTATTATTTCCATTAATTAATAGCACGTGAGACTTAACATTAACGCGAGAGAAAGACGACGTATGCATGATCTAAATGATGCTCTCGACGAACTGAGGTAATTCAATATTATTATATTATCGAAAATTTATAGTTATACAGTAGAAGTGTAACCATTTGTATCCAATTCCATCTTTTACTTACATCTGCATCAGATTTGATAAAACGATGCAACTTTAATGTTTCAGGTCTGTTATACCATACGCTCATTCGCCTTCAGTTAGAAAATTGTCTAAAATTGCGACATTATTATTGGCAAAGAATTACATTTTAATGCAGGTTTGAATTTTTAAATAGTTTTTTAATGTGATAATGTATGTATAGTACAATAGTTTTTACAATATGCAGTAAAAATGGATTAAATAAAGTGAAAGGTAATCAAAAATAAATTTAATAACTAGTGAATTTAAATTAAACTAATAGACAATAGAATATGCAATGAGTAAATTCAAAAGATTCAAGTTTCTAAATTTACGGTTGAATTTTATGTAATTTAACAATAATATAGTTTGAAATGTGGTAAAAGTTTTTATTTAAAGATGATTATAAAGATATTTCATCAAAGAATTTTCAATGCAACAAAAATAATTAATGTTTGAACATACAGTAAAATGAATGATATTCTGTAATAAACTTCATTTTGTTCATATAATTAAAGTTAAGTCTAGTCTTCATTTTTGTAATTGTAAGCCATTGATAATGATTGCTGAAAATCAATCGAAACACTCAAGCGACTGACTTTGTAATTGTGTGATTCACTGAAAATTTTTAGCTGAATTTCTTGTATAGAAGTCCAGCTTATGGATTTGACCATTTCTGTCTGTCCGTCTTGATGTGCGCAATCTTTTATTTATTAAGGGATTATACTATTAGGTTCTTTATAGTAATTAAGGGATTTGATATCTTTCGAACTATTGAATTGAAGACTTATATAAGTATTCATTAACCCATTAGATAGTCAGCACTCCGTGAATGTGTCGTTCTCGTTGTTATATTGAATTTGAATTTAATAAAATATCTTTAAAATGTTTGAAAATAAAAATTAACAGATCGATACCGTCATAATATTTGACTTTACTGTTAATGATTTATTTAGTTTTTGATCTCTTGCTTTCTAAGTTCTTTGCTCCTTTTATTTTAATTTTTGTTTTCTGACAGGTTTAATTTTGTAATATTGTATACCTGTATTATTTATAAAATGTTAGTATAGCGGGCATTCCTACAATATGTGTTAATATATTATAAATCAAAGTCGATTTTTAAATCGGCATTTGTTAAATTTCTAAAGTCGATTCGTTAAACTTACACATGTGTTAGCTTTTAATATCTTTCGTATACCATATTAAAAGATAGATGATGTATAACTTTAAAATTTTTAAAATTCAACGACAATTAAAGAAAAAGTTCAACTTAAAGAAAGTTCAATTTCATCACTTAAAACAAAAAAGACATATTCATAGAAAGCTCACTTTTTTAAAGAAAAAAGCCTTCCAATTACCTTTATTTAGTATAAAAATCTATGAAAAACCTTTATTGATAAGAATGTGAGCATACTTAGAAGCGAACAGACTGACTGACAGAGTCAAAAGCATATGATCTATTTTTTAAAATAGTGAGCAAAAAATTTGTTACACTATGCAGAACATAATTTGCTTTTCTTTATTTAATAGAGTTATTTAGATAAAAACCGTCAAATCTTCATTTTAGAAAAAGTTAATTAATAAGTATATTATTAATATACACAAACAATTTTATTATTAAATTAAATTAAAAAAATGATAACATTGATAATATGTTCACTAATAAATTTATTATATTAATCTTTTTGTAATTTTTTAAATTTAAATATCTGACTAAAATTCTAGAATAAAATTAATAGTGAGCACAAATTATCAATAAGCTCTGATTCTTATGAACCATTATGAGCCTAACACAATGGAAATAGTATTGGTTTGCTTATAAAGACGAGCTAATGTCAGATTAGGGCAATACTGTACAAATAAGTATATTTAACTTTTGTATCTCTTATTTAATTTTAATTACGAGATGAACAAATTAATAATCTATCAAATGTTAATACAATAGTAACAAAATTATATTCATTCGTTAACACTAATAATTAGTCCTTACATGGTTAATGTAGATTAATTGTTAGGAATTACTTAGTTTTAACTTAAGGTATTGTATTTAGTACAGTAATCTAGTAAATATTAATTTTATTTGGTTTTCCAAAAAGTTATTTGGAGTTTAAATTCATAGCAAAACAATACATCTCTAAATCATTTAATATTGATTACAATTTTGCATTTTATTAATATTCTTCAACCCTTACATTCATCTATTTCTATACAGTTATTGGAGTACAGACTACTCAAATCATTAATCTTAAAAATCAATTTCCAAAAATTGTTAAAAATTAGATATTTTTTGAATGAATATGTGAATGTTTCGAAGCGATGAGAGAACTACGAATATATTAGTAAAAAAGATAATTTTGTGAATGTTTGTTTCAGGCGAATGCGTTGGAAGAACTGCGACGAATAATAGTTTACATGAATCAATCAGGAGTTCCATTACCTGCAGGCATGGCAGCAACATGTGCAGCAGCGGCTTCATTGCCGTCATTACACGCTCACTTTAGTCAGGAAATGCATAACAGCCAGTCATCTATGGTTAACACCAATGTCTCGCGTTCGCCGACAAACCTGAACACAAGTAATTCTGTGCCCATTATTTCAGACTTAACCGACAAAGTTTCGGCAAAATTGATGAGTCCATCATCACTTAATTGTTCGCAATGTAATGAAAAATAATCAATTCAATGCGCAAAGATAACTGTGTAACTGCTAATACCGCATGTTTTATGTAATAAATACTGAAAAAAAACGGAACACTGTATAAAACTAAGTATTGAAATGTATTAAAAATGCTGTAAAATAGACTGCGAGGCAATTGCTGCCGTTTTTTCGAATCAATGACAAACGAATCTTAAAATCTAAATTACGAATTTGTGAAATGGAGCGTATGTAAACTGATAAGCGTCCAAAAGTGCTTCACTAACGCTCCGAATACTGCATCACACATACACACACACACACTCTCTCTCTCTATGTTTCTATACATTTCGCATCGCAGTAACAATTTTGAAAAACTTTTTCTGCCAGTTTTATCGAGATATGCATTGATGAATAGCTTAAGGTTTCGAAATTTAATTTTTAAAAATGGGCGCAAAGCGTTTGTGTAAATTGAAAAATCCATTAAATGCTATTAGCAAAGTATATTCTTCTTCTATGTATACCAGTTTATGATTTTTTTCTAACCTCTCTATCTTTGACGTAAAATATTATGAACGAGAAAAAAAGAGAAAATGTTGTCATTTTGTTTGAATAAATTATTTGTATTGTTTAACATTGTTTTGCTTTCTCTGTTAATCACAATCACTATAATTCTCTGGCATTGCGCTCGAAATGGATTTTATTTATGTAGTATAGAATTAGTATTATAGACTAGTATTTATTTAATACAAAGTGTTGTACTGTTACAGTACCGTACCATACATTACAGTATAATACAGTACACACACATGGAAAGTACAACATTTTAGTAAATTTGTCATTTAATCACAGTGATTGTTCTGCTTTAGTCCATTTTGTGATGCACTGGTGTGAGCGTCTGCTCACTGAGTATCACATAAATATAGAACTTATTCCTTATTGCAATAGTGAATGATGACAGATATACAGATACTTTATTAGTATTACTGCAATTTCAATAATATCCTATTTTTATCAACACTAAAAAACTTGTGGTTTTTGGCAGAATAAGTTTGGAGGGTTCGTCTCATTAGGCTAAAGTGCGCTACAGTTACTGCGTTTCAACGCATTTAATACACTTCAGACTTTCAATAATCAATGATAAATCCTTATACTGTATATCAAATATTAGGGATAACAATATTCTCAATGGCTTTTAGTATTAAGCAATCCATTTGATTTGAGTGACTGAGTGAATGAGTGAGTGAGTGATAACTACAGAATATATAATATACTATTACCAAATAGAATCGACTCTAACTTCTGCCCAGTTTTACGCGCTTCAGTATTGCTTCAGTTTTGCTTCAGTTTTTGGGCGATAACTGAATTAAAGGTCCGCATCAGATTAAGCGAGGATTTGTGGGCATAACGTTGTCTGTGCCTTAAATGTTCGCTATGATGCTTACTATTCATTTGTTATGGAACTCAAGAGCTTTACTGCTAACAGTGAACAGTGAACTGTGCTTTCCCTATAAATTTGATTGAATCGCAATTAAATATTCTATTTATGGTAAAAGCAAAAGCGGATAATGTTATTAATGCAATATTTTATATTAGATACTAATTTCAATTAATTCGCATTTACTTTGTATATTTTAGAAATTTCCATTTTTACACTTATTTATTATTAAAATAATTATTTAACGCTTTATTAAAGTTTAATAAAGTTAATAGGTTTTCAACTATAATTTTCATTTGTTTTTAAATAGAGTTTACAAAAATAATTATCAAGTTTTAAAAAACAATTCATACAAAAAATTAACTATTATATCGTAGATCACATCTTTTTCTTATTTAATTATTGAAATAAGCATATTCTTTAAAATATATTTGATACATAAATAAAACTTTGGTTTAATTTAATTTTATTTTTGAAATACTGGATTACATTAAAATCGAAAGTTTGTGAACATAGCAATTGATATGAAAACGCACAAACATTGTGTGCTCTAAATGATCAAATTATTAAATTTATCGAAATTTTTTAACATTTTTTCGAACTTTATAAAACATAAAAGACTAATTGAGTCTAAAAATCAGCCAAAAAACATTTTATTTATAAGTATTATAATTGTTATGATTTACTATTTTAAATTTATAAATGGAATTGTGTTTTTATAAATATTAACTAAAAATTCAGAATTATAAAAAGAATTATAATTATGATTTGTGAATTAAATAACTTAATTATAAATTAACTTGCGATTTAAATTTTGGTAAACACATGGCAACTTTTATTTTAAAAACTCCGTTAAAAGATAATATTAAAAATATAATGTTGTTTGGATGCAAAACATTTGAACAAATACATGGAAAGTATTTGCATAGAAAAGGACATTTGATGATTAGTACGCTTGTAAGAACTTTCGATGGAAAGCAGCGCTCTATTGTAAGTAAATGTCATTTACATTTTTGCCCATATATTACAAGTTATTCAAACTTTGATTCAAATGCAAAGTTGACTTCGATGTTCACAATAACCATTTGGGGATTCTGTGTAACGATATTTATGAGACTCTTGAGATATGTTTTGCTTATTATAGAGCGCAACAACAACACTCAACTTTGCATCGAAATCGTTTCTGTTGTAGCGATTCCCTCGCGGCTCCAAACAAATTCACTGAAGTATTTACAAGAATAATCATGAGGTCTCACTCTCTTTCTCTCCCTCTCTGTTCTCTCCCTTTCCTCTCTATTGCTTGTGTTTTTTAGACCTATAATCGTTACGTGAATAATGAATGCTTTTCTAATAATTAAGTATCCAAATAGCATATTATGTTTTAGGTTTGAATATCTTGAGTTAAAAATTGAAGAATTAGAAAGCATTATTCGATGCAAATGTGTAGAAACATATCGGAAACAAGTGGCAGTTTGCGGGAGAGCATCACTTATCAAATTAATTCATCGCATTCATCCCATAAGCATCGCTCTGATGAACACTAAGCTATTCTTACGCTGTTCTCAGTAAATTTAGGGTCGGAGTGGCGTTTTTACGCGACTGCCAGACAAGTGTGCCATCAATATATTACAAGAAATATTATATATTATATAGTATATGCTGTATATATAAGTTAAATTATACGAAGCATTTTTTGTTTTACCACTTCCCGTATGGCCTGAACATTACAGTTATTAAACTCAAAAATTTATTCGTTCATTCTTTTTAATGGTGAAAATAAAGTTTTTCTTGATAAACAAAAATAGTTTTATTTTTTTATAAACTAAAATTATAACTTAATTATTACTTATTTGATAAAAGTGTATGAATTTGGAACACTATTTGGTTACTATTAGTTGGCAATTCAGGATAACGTCCATTAGTTCAAGTAATTCATTCCCCCATTTAATCAAATGGAAGGCAGTGTTAACCAAGAGTACCATACTATTCATAAATACATTTTGTTAGGAGCGCTATCAACTTCTCATACATATATTTATGAGGTGTTTCTACTGCTAACTGCACTTTTCCCTGCTTTTCGTTTTACTTATGAATGATAACTGAATAATTATATTTTACAAGACACTCTGTGTTATATTTGATGTAACATTGAAACTATTATTCTATAGATCATAGAACATTGAAATTTTGTATTCAACTGTTTTCTGTTAGCTTTACAAACATATTATTGCTATCGTTTTTTCATGTTTTTTCATTTATGTGATAAATAAAGCCTATGCTCAATGATATCAAAATGTTAAATGTATCGAAAAAATGATAAAACGATATTCGAATTATCTTATTAATCAGAATATTACATCATATTTGTAATATTATTGTAATTTAATTCTATATTTTATTACAAATTTTACTAAATATTTATGTTCGACTTTATCAGTTAATGATAAACATGACACTTCTATCTATGGAATAATTTGAGTTTTTTGTGCACATTCAACACATAATGAGTGTGCTTTCGATATAATGAAAACCTCCAAAGAAAGCTCAATTTTAGTCGGACTCTAGCGCTGAGCGTTAATAGAACTTCATTTAAAATATTAACATAACTCAAATTTATATAAATTAATTTTCTTATATAACTAAAAGAATTAAAATAAGAAAGTTAATAGTTTTTAAAATTAATTTTGATGGGCTTTAGCATATTTTTCCAACTAATTTTATGCCATAATTCATTATATATACGATTTACAGTATTATAGATTATAATTTATCTAAATCTAGCTCGACATTCACTCTTTCCAGCTCAAGCGTTGTGCGTCACTGACATCACAGTCAGAAAAGATTATGTAATGTCCTTTAATATCGTCGCAGATTTTGTGATCCCATATGAATCGAATATTTAAAAAACCAATTTGAATCTTTAATATGACTTAACATTAAAGTTAATAATTTTACATACCTTTTTATGAAGATTTGGTCGTTTTAGAACTTATTATAGTGATGCACAAAAGTTAAAAGTTAAAGAAATGGCTTAACTCTTGGCCTTAACTCGTAAAGTATTTTTAACTTTAACCTTAACCGGTTAATAACTTTATTAACTTTAACCTTAACCGGTTAATAACTTTATTAACTTTAACTTTAACCGGTTAAATAAATTTTGACTCGAGTTAA
>JAQGAW010004175.1:0-11295 GCA_034698025.1 Phthiracarus crinitus | reverse complement strand
CACAAGTGAAACGCAGTCTTTACTTATAAACAAAGCAAAATAGACTATGGTAGTGTAAAGGTTTGCAAATATTTCCCTGAATTACACTTTGTCTTCAAAGTTAAGGTGAAGGCCATAATTAGCCGATGGCTATTTTACAAAACCAGTAATCTATAATAACTTTAGATGTGAAATATTATAGTTGGGAGACTGTTTAAGCTCTGTTTGCGTTTTTTTAAAGTCAAAAACTTAAATCATTTCAGTAGTATTTACTAAAATGATTTTTGAAGCATAAATATTATGCGTTTAATTGTTGTTTCTATCATTAAAATTTTAACAGTCAAAATTTTAATAATATTACAAATACATACCGAAACAGTACCGCTAAAATATCAGCGGTTTAAATAGTATTTTAACTGCACCGTATGAAGATTATTTAATTATAAAAATATTTAATTATTCGATAAAAATAAATAATTAGTAAAGCCTCTAATTAATAGGATTTAAAATATATAAAATGCTTTAAAAATTATTTATTTGTGATTTTATTGGATGTGAGAAAAGATTTATTATTAAAGGGCTGATTTTCCGGTAGAAATAGGTGAAGAAAATGGGAGGGAACCGGGAACTAAAATTTATTAAAAACGGGAATAGTTCCGGGAAATTTTATTTTTTCTTGAAAAAACTTTTTACAAAAAATGAGATTTATATTATGTACCGTAACATTTTAAAATTAACTTTCTTGGAATAATTGTAAATTTTAAATAACAAAATTTTTATCAAACTTAAGAAATTTATGAAATATGGATTCACTATATAAGTGATTAGAGCTGGAGCTGAGCTAGCTGCAGTTCTAGATGAAATTCAGCTCTAGTTTTTGAGTTTTAGAGCTGCAAAAATCAGCTCAGCTTTCAGCTCAAGCTCGGTATATCGAGCTGGTTGAGCTGATTTTTTGCTTTTTTAAATTATTTTTCTGTTTACTCTTGAATTTCTTATTCATATAATAATAAGTTATTATAATATTATTGTTTTTTTTTAAAAAAATAAGTTAGTAAAATTAAATTTTTTATACAAAATATAAATATAATGACAAATTCCAGCTCATCTGCTCAGCTCATATTAAATCAGCTCAGCTCGCAGCTCAACTACATCTCAGGTTTTCGAGCTGATTCTCTTCACTACACTACCGCTTGTATTGCTAAGAACGCGTAAGACAGACTGTTCAGGTGAAAGGTTTTGCATTTACATTAAACAAAGTTTGTACTAACATAAGAAAATGTACATATGAATTATAATGACAAATACATACTAACAGATGCATACAATAATAAAATGAAAATTTTAATTGAAACCTAATACGGAACTTAGGATTTAAAGCTAATGAGGTCATTAATGTTAATCTAAACCTTGTGATATTTATATGATATATATTCACAACTTTTCAGCTGAACAGACTGTCGTACGCGTTCTTAGCAATACAAGCGGTATATAAAGTATTATTAGTTTTGGAGCTATTTTCCTAGAGACTTAATACAGCGGTTCCATAATGTACTCTAACAGTTCCGATAACTACTCGAACAAAAGTTTGAAAACCGGTAGCCTTCCATAAACTTCCATTTACTATACGAGCTGTGCGTAAAAACTATTTAACGCTAACAAAATGTGTGCTTGGCTTACTGCCCAATATTTATATTATAAGTCCAATGTATCGGACAACTAGTTTGTTCGAATAGTTAATGGAAGCATACGAGTTGTTACAGAACGCGTTCGAGTAGTTTATGGAAGGCTAACGGTTTTAAAACTTTTGTTCGAGTAGTTATCGGAACTGTTCGAGTACATTATGGAACCGCTGTAATTCATGTACTATTTTTATACTTTTATACATCATACAAAATATGTTTGTATCATTCACTAAATCACACTCACAACAGACAAAGCAAACATAATTGAAATCACAATGAATTTGAATCTAAAAAAACAGTGATTATCGCTTAAAATACAAGTCTCTATATGTTGCGCCTTAATATTAGAGAAGTAAACACAAATTTTTCGTAAGTAATGGTCTTTTGCTAATGAGTTTAGAGAAAACTCCAAAAGCTATTATTGATTGACACTCAACTTAATGATTATAATAAATACAGGAATTTTATTTTCACATGTAAATGCTAGCGCTTTTGTTGAAGACATTTAAACATAAATTTACGCAATTACACACACGGATTATCGTCTGTGTTTAGTAAACAGTTATAAACTGTGTTTAGTAAATTCTATCACTTATTTAATAATAATTTTTTCCAGGAACTATACTCGGTTTTTATGATTTTTTCCTGTAATTCCCGATTTAACCACTTTTTAGGCCCTAGGACTAGTAATCTATTTTTAACTCAAACTGTAAAATACCCCAAAACAATTCGATGATTGTCCTTCACCTTAACTTTTTCGAAAACAATAACAAACACTGACTCGTCAGGAAAAGATGTTTAGACATTTAATGCTATTTGAATGTTAAGCATATATTTCAACTAGAGTTGTTTTACTTTTGAATTTTAATTTTGCTTTTCTTTTACTTTTACTTTTTCAAAATATTTTATATTTCAATTCTAGTTTACTTTTGCTTTCATAAATTTGACTTCAATTGTTCATAACTGCTTTTAATTAAGTTTGATAAAAGCTAATTAAAAAACATCTACAAAATGTTTGAGTTAGCGCTTGCCTTTAAAATAACAATTAACAAATTTTTCTATACCGTAATTTGTTAGAATAGCAAATAATTATTTTGTATGACTTGAAACCAAAACCGTTTCTTTATTAGTATGCCAACGATAAATTATTTTTAAATTAACTGTTCGAAAGGTCAACAAATTCTAGTCAAAATTTTCTTAATATTTACTGAGTATTAGTTATAATAAACTTTATAAATCAATAAATTTTGATTGAAAAAAATTATTTTAAATTATTGTTAATATCTATTCATACTTAATTTATTATTATTATTAATCATTTTTGCTAAGAGTATTTGGAAAATGAGACCGTTGTCTATGCATCTGTAGACCACAAGTTGTAACAAACATTTTGTCACATCCATTATAATCACACTTATGTAGACTGACCAGACTTTTTTTTAGTAAAAACTGGATTTTTCTAAAAATTTCACAAAAATGAACTGGATTTTAAACTGGACACATACTTAAAGCATTAAATTGTTCATTATTTGCACTTGATTAGCACTGGACTGGTATCATAAAACTGGACAATCCAGTGCAAAATGGACGTTCTGGTCAGCCTACACTTATGTCGTATTTCTCGTGTATGTCTTTTACGTATGTGAACATTCAATTCATTCGACGATACAAATTTCGTTTCACAATCATTATAATTACATTTAAATAATTTATAATCATTATGTCGATTTGTATGTTTAATAAGAGTTGACTTTATTCTAAAACTTTTATCACATCCTTTATAATCACAAGTGAATGGTTTATCTTTGTTATGTGTGAATCTATGCGAAACCAATTGTTGTTTTTCTTTAAAACTTTTAACACAATCTTTAAATTCACATTTAAATCGTCTTATGTTTAAATGGACTGATTTATGCCGCATTAAGTAACCGCTATGTTTAAACTCTTTATTACAAGGTTTACATTTAAACATTTTGGTTTTTAATTGAATTTTTGGTGAAGTCGTAGCATATATGCCTTTATAAACCATTTTCTACACTCAGGTCATACACACATAAATCGTTTTGCTTTTTAATGTTTTGAAAGTAAATGCATTTTTAGGTACTCTTTTTGATGATATTGTTTATTACATTTATTACATTTAAAGTTTATTGAGGCCATACACACACATATTGTCTTTCGTTAAGATGTGATGATTGATGTGTTTTAAGATTTTGGTTATTATTAGTTTTATATTTACAATTATTATAATCACAATTAAATCTATGCCTATTTATTATTTTGTTTATTTTAAATTTACGATAATTATAATTATGTTTTAAACTTCTAAGAATAACTTTGCCGATTTTATCAAACTTGTTATCACTCGCATCATTATTCATATAAAAATTAGATTTACAAATATTATCACAAAAGTTTTTGTTATTATTTAATAAATGATTAGTTTTATAAATCTGTTGCTGTATTTCACACATTTTCAACATTAGTGACACTTTTTCACATATTTCTAAATTATTATTATTACACAAATCTATTGCAGACATATTATTATTATTATTAAGTATAAACTATAATTTAAAATTAAACTCTTTTTTGAAACTCAACAGATGTTTAAATTACATATATATAAAATACTTTAGGCTTGAAAGTGTTTAAAATATAATAAAAATAGAATCTATTGAAGAAACATTTATGTTTTTACGTTTTATCAGCATAACAAACAGTGATTGTCTTAATCTCTACTCTGATAACAATTTATCTTATTTACAATTCACAGAATAAGATAAATTGTTATCTTCAAATGAAGTTCAATTAAGAAAAACAAATAAAATTTGAAATTCAATCGTATTTTAGTCACAAACTTAATTTCGCAATCATTATAATTGCAGTTACATTATTTGTATCTAGAGGTTGAAAAAAGTCCGATTTTACACTCCCACTCCCTCCCTTATAAAATATTTTTCTCCCGTGTGACTTCTTCCGTATAAGTAAAATCAGCGTTCCCGCCGCTCCTGTCCGCAGTTCCCGCAAAATTACAATAAAAATTTAAAATCACTATATTAACGTTATTAGGTGTTATAAATAAATTATATAAATATTTAAATAAATAAATATTAACAGTTTGTTTCATATACCATTTTAAATTAATCAAATAATTCAAATATAATTTTTAAAAAAACTTTCTGGTATAAACACATCGGATTTATGCTAGAATTTTATGGTAATCTGAATAAAATTTTTTAAACTTTTGTGAAGTTATTAGGTCACAAAAAGCTCTTCGGTTTTGATGCACAATTTTTTCAGTTATGACAAAAGGGCGGATTTTCCTGGAAAATCCAGTCTTTTTTATTTTATAGTAAGACCGGGAGAATAATATATTAACTTCTATTAGGTTTAAATAATTGTTTAAAAGTAGTTTTATTTTCAGGCTTTTTCCCGGATTTGGCATTTTATAGAAATAATCCTGAATATGCACAAATATTCAAAATTTTCCCGTTTTCTCTATATTTATCAACAAATTTATAAGTAAGTGCACAAAAAGCTTTCTAATAGTCTTAAATATTGTTTAAAAGTATAAACTTATTATATAAATTATAAAGGCTGTAAGAAAATAGCTCCAAAACTATTAACATTTTTTATTGTGAGTGCATATTTCAGAAATTTCTTAATTTTGATCAATATTTTGTTCATGAAATGTAGAAATATTTTTTAAAAATTTACAATCATGCCAAAAAGTTGATTTAAATATGTTACTGAACATAATATAAAATTCATTTTTTAAAAATTTTTTTCAAGAAAAAATATTTCCAGGAACAATTCCCGTTTTTAATACAATTTTGTTACCGGTTCCCTCCCGTTTTCATCACATTTATATCCAGAAAATCCAACCTTTAGTTATGACTAAAACTTTTCAAAATTTCTAATTTTTTCCGCCATTTAAAATTAAAAATTAGTCAGCAAAGTTTGTGTTTTAAATATTGTGTTAACGCTTACCAGACACTCTTCTGCGACACCCTGATTATAATTACAGGTAAATTTAAACTTATTTATTTAATCTGCTATTTTATTTTAATCAGATTAATATTTAATGGAATTGGAATCCTTCGCCTACTCCGCACCTCCTTATCAAAATTTTTTTAAATTCAAATTTCGCTAATATTTTCTAAAAAATTTAAAAGATGGTAAAATTTACTAAAAAATAGAATTTATATAAAATAATTAAGTATTATATAACATATAAAAATGTCAAATTTCAAAGTTTTATACTCTAGTAATGGTTGTTAACCATTAACGAGATTTGGAGGAATAGCTAACCATAAATAAATGAGGTTTCACTTCAAAATGAAACATTTATTATGAAAAGCATACGATATTACAAATATAGTTATAATTGAAACGAAAGCGTTACACAAAATAGCAATATTCACATCAAGTGAATAGATTGAATTCTAATAGCAATGTGAGGGTCATTAACATTGAATGGTAACTTGCGTTACTTATGAAACATGTATTAACTGATAAACTATGAGATTATAGAATGTTCTAGAATGTGAGTAATAGGCTGGCCCTGCTTTTATATTAATAGGTTCGAACCCGGCCCGACCCGAGGAATATTGTCAGTAAATGTAGAAAACAAGTTTAATTTTTATTAAAAAATTCAGTGATCAATAAATGATGTCCATTTATGATCTTAATTATGAAAGTTTATTATTTTTGTATAATTTTTGTCTTCAAAATAATTTCGTCATTAAAAAAATTATGTAAATATTCGTTAGAAATGTGTTTAAAGTGTGTGAAATACATCAAATTATTTATAAAATAATCATTTATTGAATAATAGGATAAATTTATTTGATATATATTTTTGTAAAGAAATTTTTAAAAATAATAAAAGTTTATTCCTAATAACTGCGTTACTCTTTCATATAAACCTCAGATTAAATAAAAATTAAGCAAAGTTTTTATTAATAATAAAGATGTTATTGGGTCGGTTAAAGCAATGGTTTTAACCGACGGGTTTCTTTTCGTTTCGGTTCGGTTTACAATTAATCATTACTCAACTAATCATTTATTAAAACAACGAATAAATTTATTAAATCAATATTTTTGTGATAATATTTATAAATATAACAAAAAGATAGAAAATGAAGAATTTAATTGAGAAAAATTTTACTGATTTCTTAATAAATATATGATAAGCAAAGTTTTCATTAAAACTTTTAAATTTAATTACTTATGTAATCAAAAACTAAATAAGTTTACATTTAATTGTGATTATAATGAATGCAATTATAAAACTAATCACAAAAATAGCTTTCAAAAACTTCAATCAATAGATTTCAACGAAAGACAATATATATGTGTATGGCCTCAATGTGGACACAGATTTAATCAATCTATGTATTTAAGAAATCGCCAATAAAATCCATTTAAATATCAAAAACTTCAAATGTTTTCGATGTAATAAACGATTTATGAGTAATACTGTCGTTAAGCGGCATAATTTAATTCATTTAAATATTATACCATATAAATGTGAATTTAAAGATTGTAATAAAAGTTTTAGAAGAAAATCACAATTAAAAATTCATTCACTCATACATATTGAACAAAAAATATTTAAATGTGATTTTAAAGGATGTGATAAAAGATCTAAACAAAAGAAAGACATAACTATGCATAGATATAATCGATGTAATCGATGTATTAAATCGGTTTTTTGACAATTTTAAAAAACTAGAAATTTATTATAATTCTCAGTCTAACATACATTTAAGCAGTTAGAAAAATATCATTAAATTTCTATAGTTGTTATTTTCAAATTTCAATGTGCGTTTAATATATTTTGTAAATGGAGTTATATTTCTATAATTTCTAATTATATCAATTTTTGCAAAAAAAACATTTTATTATTGTTAATTGCTTTCCGAAAATAAGTTCACTATTCCCTACTGTTTTTATCCCTTAAATCTTGAAAATCCCACTGAGAATTTAACTGGGGTTTACTAAATCACCTTAAGCTAATAAATGAATGACCTTCAAGTTAAAGTGTACAAAAGGAAGAGTTAGAGAAATGATACGAACAGTAAGACATAACGTGTTGGATTTAACAGTTTAAAAACAAGAGAAGTTGGTATTCCTTTAAAAAATATTGTTTAATCAATAAATAGTATGTCTTTAAAAGAAGTGTGTAATAGTGATTGAAAATGTTCATATTTTAATTGCAGTTACCGTACCGTTACCGAACCCAAAATTATCGTTACCGTTTCATTACCGGTAAAAAACAAAAATCAAATTTCATTACCGTGGGCTTTTTAGAATTCACTGTCGTACCGTTACCGTACCGCTAATTTTGCAATAATGTAATTAATTATTCGGCATCAAATTACAAACTATTTATATTAATATATAGTTTTGTTATAACTATTTCATATAAAATGCCAAAATGAATGCTTAATTGTTCGACGAAAATATATAATATCTAAACTTTAATTGTAAACATAGTTAATCTGAAATTTAGTCAATTACCGTTACCGTACCGTTACCGAACCCAAAATTATCGTTACCGATTCATTACCGCAAAAATTTTATTTTTTCACTTCATTACCGTACCGTACAGTACCGTTACCGGAGCTTTTATTCAAATTCACTGTCGTACCGCGATAA
The DNA here is from genome assembly GCA_034698025.1 of Phthiracarus crinitus. NCBI lineage: Eukaryota > Metazoa > Arthropoda > Arachnida > Sarcoptiformes > Phthiracaridae > Phthiracarus > Phthiracarus crinitus. Next base: position 2,968 of record JAQGAW010004175.1, on the reverse strand, counting down.
TGAACAAAAATTTTCAATCACTAGTGTGTAATAATTATTCGTTAGAAAAGTGTGAAAAAGTGTCAAGATAATCAAGTATAATAAAGTTTTAATATAGTTTTAATTAAGTATATTAAATCACGTGATCGTATGACTAATAATAATTTATTGAAAATAAAGTGTAACTTAAATAATCTTAGATTGAATTGTAATAATACTGATTGCACGTATAAGACTAAATATAAACAATGCCTTCCAAGACATCAATCAATACATGTCAACGAAAGACATTATGTGTGTGTATGGCCTCAATGTGGACATAGATTTAATCAATCAATTAATTTAAGAATTCACCAAAAAACTCATTTAAATATTAGAAACTTTAAATGTAATCGATGTTATAAACTTTTCAAGTCTAGTTCACACCTTAATCGTCATTATTTAATTCATTTAAACTCAAAACCATATATATGTGAATTTAAAAATTGTAATAAAAGTTTTCGAACAAAACAGATTTGAAAACTCATTCACTCAAACATAGTGAACATAAATTATTTAAATGTGATTTTAAAGGATGTGATAAAAGTTTTAAACAAAACAGGTGCCTAACCGATTATATAAATCGACATATCGGTTACAAAAAATTTAAATGCAATTATAATGATTGTGAAATGAAAATTTTATCATCGAATGAATTGAATGGTCACATACGTTATAGACATACGCGAGAAATGAGATTTAAGTGCGATTAAATTAATTGTGACACTATGTTTATCACATGATGTCATTTGAATCAACACCGCAAACGTTGTATGTTTGCATAAATTATTGGAAAAAATGAGTAAAATCTAGTGTTGTTTCGCTTTTTAAAAGTTGAAAACAAAAGCAAATTTTTCTTTGAATTTTGCTTAAGATTAAGCGAAATTGAAATATAATTTAGATAAAAATTTAACCATTTTTAATTGAAAATTTGTATAATTTTTGTATCAAAATCAAACGCCAACTTAATTGACGAAATAATATAACAGTGCATATAATAAAAATTATTTCTTTATTAATGAAACTAATAAAAACTAATACATATACTTTCTCAGGCTTACACAGCTGTAAAGTAGTGATAGAAAATATTTAATTTTCTATAATAATAAATAATAAAATATAAAAAATTTTCAATTCCATTAACGTTCCATTATCGCACCTAAAATATTAACTACTATACATTCTATTAACATCAAAATCAATATTTCAAACACCATTACTGTTCAATTACCGCAAGTTTTTTCAATTCCACTCATTACCGCTTCACAATAAAAAATATTTAGTCCATCCGAAAATAAGTTTGAATCAGAAAGAAATTTTAGTTTGTTTATGAATCTATAATATACAGATAATGCATTAATAATGTTGACAACTTATTTTTTCTGGAATTAACTTAATTTTTGAAGCTTTATTAATCAAATGTTTGATTTTTATTAAATAATTTTTTCCAAAATATTACTTAAAAATCACTACCGTTTCATTACCGCCAACAAAAAAGTTAACTCCATTCCATTACCGACAAATTAACTTTTGTAACTCCATTACCGTTCCATTACCGCGAGATTTTTAAATTCCACTGCCGTTCCACGTTAATGGAACAAAATTTTATATCACTAGTCTAAAGCTTTTGCGTTTTATAATCGTTATATAAATTATTGAGAACATTTAATGTTTCCTATTTTTATGAGTTTTCTAAGAAATAATATTTTTTGGTTTAATTGGATTCGATTCAGGGAATTGTGTTAGAAAACATTATTATTATTTAAAATATATTGTTGCGATACTGGACACAGTACCGCCAATTCCTTAAATACCTGATACCAAATATATCTTAATCGCTAAAGCGTGACACAAAATAACGGCTACTATGACGTCATTTTTTTCAACACATTTGCTTTTCTTATATTTCTTATGAAGTTCTTTATAATTATCGCAATTATTTGTAAATTCTTTATTAGTTTTATAAAAATCATCACAAATATATTTACTTAACCAATTATTATGGTTTCTCAACATTTCGGAAGTTTTATATATCAGTTGCTGTATTTCACACATTTTCAACATTAGTGACACTTTCATACTTTTATAACAAATTATTATTACACAAACCTTTACTGACATATTTTATACGAATGAGTTTTATAACAATTTATTGTGAAATATTATTAAAATGATATGTTTTTTAAAATCGAATTATAAATATTACAAAATTTTTAAAGGATTCTAAATATAACAAAAATGATGATTAAACATAATGTTGAATTCAAACCACAAATAAAATATTTATACAAAATTAGTCTTAATCCATAGCCAAAAAGTGGCACCCAATTATTAAACTCTACCAAGACATTTATTTCTTATTTGTTGTAATAGAAATTATAATCAATTACAATAATAACTAACCAACAAAAACTAATTAAATAACTGTAGAAATAATAACTTGAATATGAATGCATAAATAAAATATTGTTTACATTGAGTTAATGAGTTATACTTATAGATGGAGTTAATGTTTCAATAAAATTCAACTTTTGCTACTTTAATAAAACAAGAGATTTCTCGTTGCAAATGCGTTTCATTAATTTTAGTAAATTAAATTAGTTGTTACAACATATCATTTTGTTCATTTTAGAAATTAATTCAAACTTAATTATTGTGTTATTTTATAGTCAATTAATGTTATTTTTAAAGTTCATCTAATTTATACTATTTCCATAACACTGTATAAAAATCCATATTTATTTAAATTTTTAATATATAGAATGTATTTGTAAAATCACAATGTTTTCGATGATATTTTAAATGATATCATGTATAAAACATTCATTATAATTAAATTTCAATTTTTTATAAATGATATTTCTGTTTTGAGTTGTCCCGGCACATAAGCGAAAGACACGAAAGCTACTGACGCGAGAGCGAAAATTTTCTAAGCTAATGACATAAAAGC
>JAQGAW010004174.1:0-11295 GCA_034698025.1 Phthiracarus crinitus | reverse complement strand
AACCGGGCTCGACGCTGCTTAACTTCGGTGATCGGACGAGAACCGGTGCTTTCAGCGTGATATGGCCGTAGACATTATCTTTTAATTCTTTATTAACTTTTATGTCATACACAAAGAATTACGTGAGCTCTTAGCTAATAAAATGCGTTTATAAATATTTCGTTAACTTATAAATTATGACTTGAGTTATGTTTCGAAAACATATTTCAGTATACCGTACATTCGTTTATGTATTAAGTTGTGCTGATTTATTGCGTAAACAAATTAAATCCCACTTTCTTTTAAGTATTTTAATGTAAACTCATGTGAATAATTGATTTTTTAAATAAGTATATTAATAATTCGTTAATCAGTCCATAATATTTTTCAAAATGTTTTGATTTGTTATATCCAAACATTGATTTATAAACAAATAGTAATAGTTTTATGGTTAACGTAATAATTTAAGGCTTCACATACTTATATAACGTTATATTTGTTGTGCGCATAAATACTATTTTCAAGAATCCTATTCACGTTGCGTTGAATAAAAGTTTTGTTTTTATTCTAAACAGTTGTTACTATTTATAAAATCGTAAAATACATGCATAGTGTAGAATAGGTATAGTAATAGTTTGAGACACAAACGCTAACACATAGTCTAGAAGATTATTTTGTATGAAAAATTTTAGTGAATTGACTGTTAGTTATGCGACAATTATGCAATCTTTTAGATCCAAACGCTAATACCTGTGAACGCGTTTCTGTAAACTTGTATTTTTAAATATTTTTTGGTTGCTATTAATTTTCTATTTTTTCTTTTAAATTAATTTATCAAAACGTGTTAAACATTTTTTAAAAAATTTCGCACAAAAATTCAATAAATCAAAATTTGTTAACACGAATAAAATAAAATTTTAAAAATCTTTAATTATTCGGAAGAATTGATCAATTAATTAAAGATTATCGTTAAACTAAAAGTAATAAAACATATTGTTGTTTGAGTGATAACACTAATTTAAATGAGATAATTAATGAGGATTTAATGAATAGAATGCATGGAAAGCACATCACATCACATCTGATCATACATAACATAACATAACCGGTTTAATAAGTGATAGCAATCTTTATTCGCGTACTAAAGGTTAATGATTAAAATCATTTGTATTTCTATTTTTAAAAAGTTTATAATTAATCTTCAAAGTGTATTACTCTCTACAAATAATATTATCAAACTTATGAGAGATATATAGAATACATAATATCCTTGAGTCTGAGGTTAACGCATGAGATAAGCAAACAAGAATGCAGAGCACATGCTCTTCTCTAACATTGGTTTGTAAGACTAACATTTGAGTGTTGTTTTATATGAGTATAGGAGTGTGGATAGAGTTGGAGAGAACGTAGCATAGCATAGCATACATAGAAGACAGAGACAGAGGCAGAGTTGCAGTACTACATACAGTACAGTGTTTGTGTTATGTTAGTGTTATGCGAGAGTCAAACTGAAAGTTACAGTCATTCTCATCAATTACTAGTGTACGTCGCAAACCACACCAATCACACCATACCATACCATTTATACTAATCGTTAATACGTTTAGCTTATATTTAACTGCGGTTTGAGTGGTGTCTGGATTTAATCTCAACATGAGTGCAGGTATTAATAGATTTTAGTTAATCATATACAGTATTAGAGTAATGATGGGATTTGTTTGTAACGTTTAGAAGCGTTCGTAACACTGGTCACTAATGACACGTATGCGTTGGGAGCGTTGGTTCTCTCAAACACCTTAAGAGATACGAACACCAATCGACAGCTCGTCGTTCTTATCACTCCTGGAGTAACCAATAATATGAGGTTAATTAACCAATACTTTAATAAAGTTTGTGTGCGTTAATAGAAGTTTTGTGCATTAGAACAACGCTATCATCCGCTTTCGATTTGGTCCAAGAAGTGGATGTGATTAACAGTAATGACGAGGCAATATTGCAAGCTATGAAGAGACCAGAATTAGGTGTCACTCTCTCAAAGATTCACTGTTGGCGTCTCACTCAATACCAAAAGGCAGTGTTTTTGGACGCAGACATCGTTGTATTGCAGAATATAGACGAACTTTTCGATAGAGAAGAGTTGTCAGCGGTTCCAGACATAGGTTGGCCCGATTGCTTCAATACCGGTGTATTCGTGTTCCAACCATCAGAACAAACATTCAAGAATCTGATAACATTAGCGACAGAAAGGGGTAGCTTTGATGGCGGAGATCAAGGATTACTGAATACTTACTTCTCTGATTGGGCCACTAAAGACATTTCTAAACACTTATCATTTATCTATAACATGAGCTCCATTGCTGTTTACTCTTATCCTCCGGCATATAAACAGTAAGCTTATTAGCATTCATTTCTCTTTTGAATAATTTCTCTAATCTTTTGAGCTTATCCTTGAGAATTCAATAACGATTTGTCAAAAATTATGCAATTTAATCATATGAATGAATAATATGATACATATTATAAGTTATATTAGATTTATTTACATTTGGGTGAATTAGAATATCCGTTTTAATGATAATCTATAATCTGTGAAAGTTGTTCACGATATCATAACTTAATATACCCTAAATAATACGATATTAGCTTAATAAACTTGCATACAGTATTATTATTATTCAAAGAAATAATAAAAGTGACGGTATAAATGAGAATATGCCACAGAACTATGTTTAAGTGATAAATGGGATTTTTTAATGTATTCATTCAGGAGAAAAATTTCTAAAATTAACTTTTTACTCTTTTAATTTAAATGTTTTTCGTTATCAAATTAATAGATTCGGAAAAGATGTAAAAGTGGTTCATTTTCTTGGATCATTGAAGCCGTGGTTGTATGGGTATAGTGTATCGAGCGGTCAAGTTTCGCCCCCACAGGGAGCTCAGAGCTACCAACAGCTGGAACACATCCAGTTGTGGTGGAATATATTCATGGATAGAGTGCAGCCTAAATTAAATCCCGATATCGTGAGTTTTAACATAAATTAAGAGTTTCGGTGTTTGTCATTGAACTAACTTTGTGTGTATCAAATTATTACGCTAACACATAGGATTTGATTCCTGATTTAAATAAGTATAAAGTAATTATTAGTTATCTATTGTTTATACCATTAGTTAACAATATGTTTATTATAGAGCGGTTTAGCGGGAAATTTAGCAAAACTGACGATTGAGGGTTCATCTGGTGAATACAAAGGTATTGAGGAATGCACGGCTACTAACGACGCATTCGTTCGTCAACAGGCGTGGGAAAGGGGACAAATCGATTACTTGGGTTCTGATGCTTTCGCTAACATCCAGAAAAAAATTGATGACGCGATTAACGTTAAATCATCGTAATTAAGATGTAAAACGCCTTATATTAGCTTGAAAATGCCTTAACTTAGTATGTGTTTACCGTTTTAATGTGCCAAATGATTTCATTAATAGAATTTTTAATTAACTAATATAACGTTATAATTGAATCTCAAAAAAGAACTTTTATTCTACAAAATATTTTATTAAAATGTGTGAATTAACAATTAAAAACTGCTAGTCTTATTGGTACGGATTTATTTAAATTTATATATTAATCATTAAATTCAATAAAAAAAACGAATAAATAGACAAAACTTTTGAATTTTACATTTTAAAAATTTCACTTTTTTTAAATATTGGAATTTAGTTCTCATGTTATTCAATTGAGAATTTGCTGCCATTTTATTTTAATTACAATAAATAGCAAATACAAATTAAATACATGTATTAAATAAAAATAGTAACTTATAAATGTAATGTTATTTCTATAGTAAAATATTGCAAAACTGTTTTAAAATATTATTTGAAGATTAATAATTAAAATATTTTTAGCTGAACGTACTGTAGAAGTTTTAATGGATATTTGAATGAGAAGAATGTACACTATAATTACATGACTGAAACATAGAGTCTTATTATTTTTGAATAATCATTTTAATTGGAGTAATCAACGAATCATTGGAATATCTATGGTATGATATTAGGCTCAGAAACCTTGTAGTCGTCATCGGTTTCCCAACCGATTTCTTCGATCAACACTTTCTTTGGTTTCGTACAATTTTCTGAATCTGCGATTGAATTTAACATATCAATTGCCAAACGCTTTCGTTTCCTCCATTCGCACACCAATTCATTTCGCTTTCGTTTCAAGTTTTCCATTTGTTTTTCGTCTAAATCTTTGGTCTTACACTGAATTGCAGCCAATTTACTGACGCAATGCGCCATTTCTATTCTTCGCTCATTTATCTTCATCTCAAGCGCTTCAAGTGATTCACTATTCTTCAAACCGTTTAATTGCGACTCTTTTTCTTTAATAGTTTCGCGCAAATGATTATACTTATCGTTTAATTGTTTGATTTTGGTGTCCATTTCGAGCAGTGATGCGTCACTAATCGATTCGAACTGCGACTGATCCGCGAAATAAAGCTTCTGTTTGCCATTGATCTTCATTTTGATGTCATTATTATCAGCCAATTCATCCAAAGCTCGCGTAACCGCTGTTTTGCCGAAACCAAATCCGTTCAGTTTGTTTGTATTGTTGAACACGTCTTGAGCACTGTATGGACGGTTCTGTTTGTACATATAGCTCTTAATCGAAGCTCGAATGTTACTCATGATCGCAATTGAATCGAAATCGAAATCGAAGTATGAATGTAATTGAGAACACGTACGAGTATTGAGTATTGCGTATTACAGTAACGCTTCAGTTATGCAATCATCGAATTCCAGTTGTTTTGAGCGCCAAATCATTCCATTTCACTGTTAAACGTTTATCTAACGCGTGATTGGCTGTCATTCGTGACGTCATTGAAAACGTGTTTTACATTTAACTAAAATACAGTGCATCTGTAACTTCATATGATTATGCGGTATTTATTTAATATCATTTAAATTTACTCGTTTGTTAAGTCTTTTGGTAAATTTTGTCGATTACTTGGAATAATGGGCAAAACGCGGAAAAGCAAAAAATTACGACAAACGCGAAAACGACGCGATATTGAGGCGAATAAAACGAGAATTGTGTCGAATGTTAACGAAAATGCGTTTGAATTTCATAGAAATAAACAAAAGCATAACGTTATCGGACGAAGAATCGGTAAGAATGAATTGGGAAAACCTGGACACTCGCGAACTAAAGCGATGCTTAAGAGAAAGCAAACGCTTTTGACTGAATATGTCAATAAACATAAATCTGGAAGAGGTGTACAAGACTTGCGAATTAAGGAAAGCGATGGCGGAGTTGTGGCGCGAAAGAATAAAATATATAAATCACAGCAATTGCCAAATGACGATAACATACTGTTAACGCATAAAGGAATGCAATTATCTTCCGCTGATCACAACGACAGGATTAGTTCTGACGACGAAGATATCGATATGTTTAGTCGATCAGAGTATGTAGAAACCACTCATTTCGGTGGTTTCGGTCAAACACCTAAATCACCGAAAGATGTGCTCAACGATATTATGGACGAAAAAAGAGCGAAAAAGGCTGCAAATGAGGATAATATTAAATTGACGGAAAAGCTTGACAATGACTGGTTGAATGTTAAGAATTTGATTCGACATAAAGGCGTTAAACACGAACCAAATAATGATAAAGAAGATTACGATATTCTTGTTAAACAGTTAATGTTTGATCGTAGTTATGACTCAAATGCGAGAAAACCTGTGATTGTTATTGAAAAGACTGAAAATGTGGTCAATAATGGCGATACGATTAAGAAAAGTGTGGACAACTTGTTTAAGGAAGCGATCGAACAAATTGATCGCGAAATCGATTCCGATGTTATTTTAAATATAACTAAAAATATATTAAACAGTAATTTGTCTGATTTAACGGAAAAATCACTTAAAATATTGAATGAAAAATATCAAACTATTTGCGAAACAAAGAGTTCATTTTCGTGTAAACACTTATCCATACTATTAATTGGCACTCATTTCAAACAAACGCTATTATTAGTTCAAATTATATTTGTTAATATGTTAGCAAATATTAAATTTAGTTCATTCAACGAAATCGCGCATATTTTAGTTATATCACGAATTTTAATAATTACCTCTAATGGTAAATATATGCCTGAAGTTTTGAACGCAATCAAAAGTATAATATTATTGGCCACTAATAAGGAATTTGTTGATTTAACATTTGAGCACAAAAAAATGCGTTTCAATTGTATTCTTTCTATAAATACTGGAATTAATGTGAAACGAATTCCCATTTTTAAGTTAAAAGATGCTTTCCATGATTTGTCAAAAGCTAGTGATGCTAAGTCTCAAACGTCTATTAAACTTATGCTTTTATTAGAAACTTTAGATTTATTGGATAAACTTTGCGATCATTATTTTAATTTGCCGTCTTTTAAAGAACTATTCGGCGAACTCGAGCCGAATCTTTGTTCGTTGTCTCATAACAAATATCCACCTGAAATCAAAAACCTTATCGATAATTTAATAACGAAATTCAATAAAGAAGTAACGAAAGTAGCGATACTCGATTCACGTCCTAAACCTGTTATGTTACCGATGTTAGAGCCGAAGTTTGATTCCTCTCACCGTTTATCGGATAAGAAGAAACTGGTGAAGAAATACAAGAGAGAGTTTAAAGGCGCTCAACGAGAACTTCGAAAGGATTCACAATTCATTAGAAATACGTGGTTAAACGAAACACTAGCTAATGATACGCGAAGAAAGAAAAAAGTTAATGAATTGATTAGAGATCTCGCAGATCAACAACATCTATACAAGAAAAAAAGAAAATAATTCAATTCTTAATATTATTGTGATTTGTTTAGATTTTATAAGATTATGTAATTAATTTCTTAATGGGTTATTTTAAATTCATTCAAACTTCAATTGTTAGACTTGAATCGTGTAAATAAAATAAATATGAAAGTTTGGTCACTCTTATATTACAATAAGTTTTGTGTATAACGCGCGCCTCAACTCCAACAGAATTATTAATATTTTTCGTAGCCTTAGATAACACAGATTTGGCTTAATTTTCAGACATTTTGTGGGTAGAAATCCCATAAAAGTTTTAAGTTAAAACCTATAATATAAATGCATAATAAATTCGGTAAAGTAATGTACTGTCTATTATTAAGACTTACCGGTAGACGTGCTGTTAGATTTTACTCCAGTGGGGCATAAGCTTGAGCTTATTCCCCATCGTTACATCTTGTTTTCTAAATCGTCGAGTTTTAGCTTATCCCCCTGTGGGGTATATGGCAAGGTGTCCCAGAGGGGAGGGTCTGAGTGGGGTATACGCTGAAAATCTGTATGAAAATCCGAAAAGTTGGACACCCCCTAAATTTTCAATATTCAAAAACGAAAAAAATAGAAATTTTGAATAGTTTTTGTCATAGGGAAATAATTGTCCATAAAAACCGATGAGTTTTTGTGACACCTCTAAATTTAGGCCAAAATTTGTAAAAATTATCGTTTAAATTCGTTGCATTTTTTGAGTGGGTGTGGTTTAGGCTTTCATCAGGAAAAAAAATTCGAAAAAAATTTGGTCTGACGTCCAAAAAGTTGTCGCTTAAATCCGATGAGTTTAGACCCCCCTATGAACTTTAAATTCGAGACCCACCCCAGACCAAAAGAGCGTGGGACAACCTGGTAAATAAAACACGATAAAACTTGTTTATCGGGGTTTCGGTTTAACCAAATCTAATTGAATTTTTAAAAATTAAAACACCGAACCCTATAAGGATCCCGACACGACTAACCGACGGATTAACTGACCTATAAGCAGCTTTACTTTCATCAATAGATAGTTATTATTGTTACGTAACATAAAAAATATATCGAAAAAACTGATGACTCGCATAATCTGGTGTTAGAATTAATATAATTATTTGACGTAAGATTTGAACGCATGGTTTAATAAAAAGTAAACACTATTCGCATAATAAGCTAACGTTATGTTGTATTGATTATCGTTTACGGTTACTGTTGTGATCTAAACGACTAAATGTTTGCTAAATTTGAATATTAAATATGGAAATAACGTCAACTGTTGGCCCCAATGCCAGACGAAGAGTATTATACTCAGTGATCTGTGCCACGTGTCACGAATTAGGTTTCGGTACCGCAGATAAACTAGCGTTGGAAACGTTGCTCCAAATGATGCACGCATTCATTCATGAATTGGCCAGAAGTGCGCGCGCTTTCACCGAATTAAGCGGAAGAACCGAACCATTGATCGGTGATGTTGTGATGGCGTTAATAGAAATGGGAGTCAATATCGACTCGTTAGCCAATTACGCGTTACGACCAAATCGTGTGATAATCTCGTGTCCGCAACAAATGGCCAAACAAAATACGCCACGCATTCTTCAGGCCGGAGAGAAAAAGCCACTTTCCAGTTATATTCCCGAATACTTTCCCCCATTTCCTGATCCTCACTCTTACATCAGAACACCCACTCATAAACAACCGGTAACCGAATACGAAGCAATTCGCGAGAAGTCCGCCACACAGAAGCGTGACGTCGAAAGAGCTTTAACGCGGTTTATGGCGAAGACGTGTAACACATCGCTGACTCACAGCTTATTTCCTGACGAACTCACGTCTCACGCGTTCCCTTTAATAGCACTGAAAGTTTATCCCAACTCTTACCTCAACGCTCTTTTACCGAAAGATCAAGTATTCGATGACGACGAGGAAGATCAGCCCACACCGAAGAAAGAACCAGAGAAGAAACCAAAGATTGTGATCACCGAAAGTAGTGATAAATCATCGACGGCTGTAAATGAAGATTCGAATGTTGCGGACACTAATAAGTTAGACACGCAAACGCCATCAACGAGTTCGACCGCAACGCCAATCACACCCACTAATAATGATAGTGACGTTTTTGATAATCCATACTTAAGACCTGTAAAATTAAGTCGAAACAAAAAATCGAAAAAACATATTTATTCTGATATCTAATTAGTGAATAGAAGTTATCCCATAATACGCGAATTATGGGGTATAGAATTTTTGGATGCATTTTTATTATGACATTAAATTATGACACTAAGAAAATGATTCATTTTAAAATTATGTTAATTTTATTTGTAAAATTTTAATCATAAACAATTAATCAAATTATTTTAATAAAATATTTTTTTAGTGTAAGCTTACGGTAATACGATAAGCAAACGCTCCCATAAATATTTATTTTAAATATGAATGAATCTTTAAATATTTACTTTTAATATAACGAAAATTGTTCATATTTATAGTGAAATTTAAAAAAATTCAGTCTGACTAAACTAATAAGTTAACTGTAAATATGAACAATTTTTGTTGTAATAAAAGTTAATATAAATATTACAACGAATTCACGCTACAAAGTTAAAGGGTATTCTTGATTTATATAATTATTAAAATTTTTTGCTCTTTACTCCAATTTTCTGAGAAAAATTTCTAATTTTTGTTAAATATAAAAATAGTGTTTGAACGTCAAAATATGATAATGTTGTTGAACGTAAACAACTTATGCATTACTGAAAATAAAATTATTGAGAGTTTATCGCAGAAATTACACAACGAAATTCGTCGCCATTTAATAATTGTTACTAAATTATGAAAAATTCGACACTGATGTGGATTTAAAGAGTGAAAATAACAAATACTCTATACTGTTAAATCGTAACTTTTATCAAAATAGTATTTTTCATAAATTGTTTTGTTTTTTTTAATTTGCAAAATTTGTGTAATACTGAAATTCGGAATAATATAATGATTAGACATCGGATATTTGGGAATAAAATATTACAAAATTTGGTTGTTATATAGGAATAAAAAGTTCAATTTTTGGTTTTTGTGTACTTTATGAGAGTTTATTCTGGATTTGATAGATCTTGTGTGCAAAAAATTATTATTTAAATTTACAATAATTTCCAAATACTCGAACACAAAATTCCTTTATTGCATATTTATAATTAAAAATGTAAGTAAGTAGTATACAAGTGTCCGTTTTGCTAATGCTTTAGACCAAAAAACACTTTTTTAAAATAAAAACACGATTACAATTAAAATATTAAGATCTTAAAAATGAAGTGAAATTTTGATTTGAGCGAACGTAAACTTCTGATTCTCACAAAAATAGGAAATAAGAAAATAAGCTTAATATTGTTCATTGTATTAAATCTAATAATTAACCTCATTTATCATAGCAATGTTCGCGTGTGTTTGTGCGATAAATTAAAACAAAATGAGTTATAGTCATGAAACTAATGTTAAATTATAATTTAATTATTTGTTTTTTAGCACAATAGTGTTATTTTGAAATAAATTTAGTACATAAATAAAAATAAAACTTTTTTAACAAAATATTAGTATTAGATTTAAAAAGAAAGCAGTAATATATTGTGAATATTTAGATAATTAAATAAAATTTGAAACCAAAAGTTAATACATAATTATATTTTATTGCAAAAATTTTATTGTATTTGAACAAAATAATAATTACTTTATTTACAAAATGATTATTAAATTTAATTTATTATATTCAAAAGCAATAAATTTTAATGATAGACTAATAAATAAAAATTTTAACCTAAAAAAATTTATATAAAAAGGCTAAAAATTTTTAAAAATTATTTCATTATTAGAGAATCAAAATAATAGCGTTTTCTAAGTTTTTATTTTATAAATAAGAATAGAGCCTTAAAATGATAGCATTAGTTATGATATTTTTTTGTTTCATTCGCTATGTCTGTATTTTTGTATGCATACGAATCCTTAAAAATTAGTCGTTTTAATTCCATTTATTATTGATATATTTTCTATTTTTACTGGTTATCGCTTTAAATGTAATATGTTATTACATATGAAATTTTCAAAAAAATGAAAGTGTTGTTTAAATCCGATGATTTTCACTATTCCTATAAAATTTCATTTTAAAAATATTATAAAAAATTTTATAAAGGAAAAATATGTTTGCAAATTTTTCAAATTTCATTTTTCTTTGAATTAATCTATGATTTATAAGATATTTCTTATTAAAAATAAAAGATATTTTTTAAGCTATTTTAAATAATTTTTATTGATATTTATTTCGCTAATTTTATTTACTAGAAATGCTATTATTTTGAGGCTCTATTTATAAATTTAATTTTTTTGTATTATTAATTTATTTACATTCAAAGTTAATAACAAAATAAAATTAAGAAAGCACACACTTCCAGAAGGGTTCCTTGAGCGAGGTTCTAACTGGAAGTGAATACAACATAATAGTCCCAACAC
>JAQGAW010004173.1:0-11295 GCA_034698025.1 Phthiracarus crinitus | reverse complement strand
CAAAGGGAATTCGGGCAAAAGGAATTCGGGCAAACGGGAATCGGGCAAAAGGAATTCGGGCAAACGGAAGCACACCTGTACAACACCTCTTGTTATTCGTTTATTTTTTGCTGAACCGAAAATAAGTAAATATTTTCAAGTGATGCCAATTAGTACTAAAGACCAGCAATGCATACAAGTTGTTTCCCTGTATTTAAAACAAACCTTAAAAATCGTTTTTAATGTTAGAATGTACGCAAGCATTAATTCAATTGAGCATTGAAACGTTATTACAGTGTGGTTTATAAATGCGATGTTTAATGTTATTTTCCCTTTTTTTCTTTTTTTTGCGTCTGTTTTACATGCATTTATAACATGCAATGAAAATAGAGTCATAGCGTCACCAATTATAAGATTGGATTATACACTGAGAACTTAAAAGTTTAAAAACCTCGATGTTTATGGTTTTACAGTAATGGATTTCAATCCAATCTTTCAATTCAATTTCGAACTAAAAATGAACTAAACAATGTGTTATGCGTAAAATTATTGTTTTCAATGTGATCTTTCAATATTATTACTAAATTTTTGAACACGAGTTTACAATACAGTATATGTTAGTTCTCTAAAACATGATTCTGTGAATATTGATAGCTTTTAAATGAATTTTCATACAAAACTTCTAATGATTAAAATGATTTCTTTTGATTCAAAGGATATAATTTAGCAGATAATAAATTGTTTCGCTGATTCTTCGAAACATTTATTATAGACATTACCTGTAATAACAAAAGTTATTACTGGCAGAAACATGGCATTACATTAACGCAAAAGAGGAACAGATCGACAAAATAGTATCTTATTATTTATATGACTCGAATATCAATCATACAATATTTATATTGTCGTGCAATAAAACTCTCTATTCTTCTTTCTAACCAATCGTCAAATGGAGAAGTTTTCAAAAGGAACTCTGTTTTCCAAATAACAGTTAAGCCAAACTTCTTTGACTCTCTATAGTATAGCGAAGTCCAGCGGGAATTTATGCGTTTCGATCGCAAGTCCAACGAAATGAGCAAATGAACGAATGAGAGCAAACTTTTGGTAAAATTATTTTTACTGCTCCAACACTTATGTCGGTTTTGATGATTGAGAATTCTTATATCACTTTTAAGTCTTCCACAAATATTTTCCAATTCATTCGCACTTTCTTTCATAGTCTACATCTTTCAGTACATTCTCTTATCTGTAACTGTTCAGAGTGTTGTCAAATAATGGAAAAAATTTTAATGAAAATTTTTCGGATTTAAATTAAAATTATATTGAATTTAATGAAATGCTTGCCTTTCAAAACAGAGTTGTTTAACGAATAATTGGAAGAATTGTGTGCAAAGTATGGTTAAGTTATTTACTGAAAGCAGTTTCCGAGTTCAAAGAAATATTTAATTAAATATAAGCGACGAAACGCTACCATATATTAGATGTTAGATAATAAACAATTTACAGTTTGCTTTATTGTAAACATGTTTTTCTTACAGTATTTCTAATTCCACATTAAATCAAGTTTTTTTGTAAACACATTGGTTAAGCTTAGATTTTAACAGTGGATTATTAGTTATACTATTATTATGGTAATTATTATAACATTTGGAGAAAATGATGGATCGGTTTGTTTCGCTTTCAATCTATCAGAAACATTTTATTGAGTTTGTGCTTAATTATTCAGAATAATATTCAATAATAAATAATAAAAATCGTTAAAAAAAATTAGTAAATTTGGCGCATATTTGTAATTCTAGATAACATTCATTTAACGACAAACCACATAAAGATTGATTTACACTGATTTATTGGAGACAATTAGCTTTGCGTTTGTCATATATTGAGCATCTCTATAGAGATATACAATAAATCACAATTCTCTCTCCCTTTAACGCGTTAATCGGTAGTAGAATATACTGTATATACATATATATATTAGCATTAAAGAATAAGCTTAAAATTATCACATTTATTCATAAATAAAAAAATCCAAAGAATTCGATAGTAATTGTTAGAATTAAAAATATTTTTATTATTTTGAATTCATAAGATAATGAACTCTCATTAGCATTAAATTAGAGTTAATTTGATAGATTTGTATCGATAAATTTTGTATACTTAATCTCTCAGAAGCAGCTGATACTGTACACACCATAATCTAATCTTCATTTGAGTTATTGACCCAAACTTAAAGGTTGTTTACAGTGCAAATGAAATATTTTGCATTATAATCGGCGCTTTTATGACCAAATTGTCCATTGCTATAAATATTTAGAATTGTATAATGAAGTTGGCATAAGTGATATCAAATAACATTTTATGAAGCCATTGGGTGCTATTTTTATTTGTTCAATTTATTTATACTGTAGTGTTTGGGTTTAACATGTCTGTCACGTTCAAAGATTGTGTGCGCGGTTATGATAACCACTAGATTGTAGATTTTTTGTTGGATAAATACTAATTCAAAATTAGTTACTCGTATAGATTTTATTTGTTGTTCCGAAAGAGAAATTCGTTTTTATTTTATCTTTATTAAAATAGTAATGACGTAATTTTTTTCCGTTCATTTTTATAGCAAAATATACTATTGTATAACTATTGATATGCAAAGAAAATTCATTAAAATAACCATCTATTTGGAACACAAAGCAATAGAGTCTGAACCACTGTTTCGTGACACATCAAAAAATAAGTTCTCACTTCTTGTCGTGAGTGATCAAACATACAAAACATTAGTTAAGACTAAGTTACGACAACACAAAAAGGAATGCAAACACACACAGCAACGCGTATATTCCAGCGTCGCGTTCACTTGAACACAATTTTCGCCACTTATCCTTTCTTTAGCGCTCATTTTCGCATCTCTTTCACTCACACACACACGATCTCTCACTCACTCACACTCTATTTTCCTCTATCTTTTTATGTCATAAGAGTTTGATATCTTATTCACATCAATAAAGTCAACGAAAAATTCTTTCGCTGAAGTATACAACAAAAAAATTAGTATAACAGCAAAAAATATTAGATTTATGTGTAGCCTAGGAATCAAATTTCTGTCATCTATAATGAGATCTTCAGACATAATATATTTTCAAGTTTATATAAGTAATAATAAGTGAAGAAATTTGGTTTAAGCTCATTATAATTTAAGATTACGGATCGTTATTATTGTCAATTTTATTCAATTCTAAACTAAATTATATGTGAATAAATCAGTTTAATATCGATATTTCTAAAGTTTAGAATTTTCAATTAAAAAACAATCATTTTAAGTAAATATTTTGATAAAATATATAATCATAGCTGCATAGGAAACAAAAACTTTCCCAAAGTATTTATTTTCCTTTTTAAAAACTATTTCTTTTGACCATAACTATTCTGTATTTATAAAAAAAACTTATAGAAGTGGTCATTATTTGTGTCGTTTATTTTGAAAGAATTGCCAACATTTTTTCTCTTTTTTTGAGAAATGTGTGATGTTTTGAAAACTGAAAGATTTGTTGTCACTCATTATAACAGTTTAGCTGTTCGTTATCACTCGTTAAAATTAATCATCTCTTAAAATATATGTGATAGTTATAACAACTTGGAAATGTATTTAATATATTTCCTATAAAAAAAGATGACAATTACATAAAACGCTATCACTACCACTACTGTTATCTTTCTCTGACCAAAATTCAAACATACAGCAAATATTGTTGAAAAGTCTTTTCTCTTTCGGTCGACCAGAAAAGAATTTATTACTGAATCCGAAATAAGCCCATAAATCAAATCGATTTTTTCGCTCCTAAATCCGTATTAACCCATTCTGTGAGTGGAAATCTTGTGTGTGTATGTGTTTGGTTGTATAGGATGTTCTGCAGCTCACTATTCTTAGGATTACTTCAAGTGATGATATTTGCTTTGGAATGTTTTACTGATGTTTGTCTTTATCGTAAGTATTGCTTACAGTCAATATTAGGCCAAACTTACGATAGCAGAGAAAAAAATATTAACAAAAATACTGTTTGTGTGCGCAGAAAACTTATATGGTTTTTATTTTTCTTGTCTTGATCTTTAATGACTGTAGTTTTTATTAAGTAATAAACGCAATCTCGAAACGCAGTTAATGCGAACATTTCTTGTTACTAATGCGAAATGTGTCTGTGTGTCTGTTTGCTTATCTATTATTAATTCCAGCTTTTAAGCATTAAAAATATAATTCAGAAAAATCGTCGTTTGATAATACGAGGGATAACGAGAGAGAAGTTATATTCTATTTTCTGCGAATAGCTTTTAATTAACATAAATTTACATTTCAATTGCGATTTTATTTGCGAAGTTAAAATGTTTAATAAGTTTTTAAGATATGTGCGTACATTGTTTAGTCTGCATTGAAATTCTAGTTAATTTCCTGTTTTGTTAGTGTATTTCATTTTTAGTTGTACAACAGAACTGTACGAATGCTAGTGTTTTGAATTAAAAATGAAAATAATCTTTTTAAAGTCGCTTTGTTTGCGTTGTTCACAAAATATTAATTTAAAAGTTAGGATAAAGTGAGTGTATCTGTGTGTGTGTGCTGTGAATATTGATTTATTAACTAAAAAGAAACAAAAGGCAAAAAATAAAGATCTGAGAAAAGCAATAACATTGAGATAATTACAGACATTAATTTTAATTTTTTACTATTATAAAACCGAAGAATTCGCAGAGCAAATAATTTAAGCGACATTCAAATTACTGTTAGAAACAGAAAATGAATCTAATTTTTAACAAATTAATTTGTTTCAAACTGATAGTTTAGGCTCTTATATATTTTAAAATATTCAAAACACACAATAACTTGAATTATTTTGAATTAATTATGCTCTCCGTATAAAATCCATATTTTTGGAAAAGCTAAGCCATCGAAGCAAAGAAAAAGTTTAGCAAATATTGAAATTGTTTTCAAACCTCTCTATATTTTAGCCGAAAAAAGTCAACAATCGTTAAAAAATTTGAAAAGTTATTAAAATTAATATAATACAATGAAAAAATAAACCAATTAATTATAACTAAACAATAATTTTTTGTTTCAATGACATACTATATAAGTACTTTAAAATATAAGATTTTCTTGTAACAGTTAATCAAATTTTTTATATTGTTTCTTATTCTTAAAACTTTATAATTAGAATATATATATATATAATTGTATCAATAAGTCTTCATTATTTTATAAAGCACTTTAAAATATTATTACTCGACTCTTTGGAACAAACATACTTATTTATACAATTTATATTTCGTAATTAATTTCAAAAATCGACTGAAATTAATCCTACAATTCATAATTGAAGTTTAGTTTTAATGAACTCTAGATTCAAACAAATGCAAAGAGAAAGTGAATAAGAATTTTTTTGTTCATTTAAAACTTATTTCATCAAATATTTAGTATAAAAAATGTATCTCAAAAATTGTTATTACAAACATCAATCTTGAAAACAGCGCAATAATAGATCTGAATCATTCATTATTCAATGAAGCAATAAGTTAAGGAAGAGATAAAACGAATCTTAAAGAAAAAACATCATTCATTTAGTTTTGTTGACAATGAGCTAAAACATTAATGTTGCAAAAAGATGTTGTCTCTGATTATAAACAGAAGCGAACAAAAAAAACAAGAAATTTTCGGCTGTGTTTACAATGAATATTAAGATAAATGATGAGTTTGTTTAATGGCATTATAGTGATATGTTGCGATTAATTTATTGTTTATATTTGAAAATCGTGTACCAAATTAATGACTATATAATAAACACTATCCAACATCGAATATTTTCGGTTTAATATTGATGTATAGATATATGTAAAGTAGTGTTGTTTAGCTTTAACTTTTTCTATTTTGATTGTATTTTGATTTTGATTTTTATTAAAATTATAATTTTAATTGTATTTTGATTTTTGCCTTAAATTTAATTTTTATTGTATTTTGATTTTGATTTTTGTCAAAATTACTATTGATTTTAATTTTAATTTGATTTTGCTCTTTCAAAATATTTTTCATTTTAATTGTGTTTTGACTGTGTTTTCAGAAAGTTTTTCTAATTTGATTGTATTTTGATTTTGATTTTAGTTAAACTTTCCATTTTGATTGTATTTTGATTTTGATTAATCAAAATCAAAATACGAAATAAATTTTGATTTTCACTAATGTAAAGTTTAATTTAAATAAAATCATTTAAAATTTGCTTATTATCAAAAAAATCGATTTTATATTTTTAATGCTTAAAAAATAACTAAAAAATGCTGAATCAAGTTTGCCGAACATGTGCTGACAAAAAACTTCAATTTTAAATAACTTAATCACAAAAATTTTATTCGGTTATTTTTTTCTAAAATTTACATTTTCAAGCAAAAAATTCAATAAAAAAGATAGAATAGTAAATTTAATATTAATATCTGCGCATAAAAAAATATTTCAGTCAAAAATTTAATCATATTCTTTATTTTCGCAGAAAAGTAACCGATTTTTGAGTGCCACCGCTATAACACAACTGATCGCTTCATTAGCTTATCTCATCTCGAATGCGCATATTATGATGAAGTTGCTGTCATTCATATTCAAATTACTGCTGACTCTCACACAATACCGACGCTTTATTTGCATTAACGTCAATTCAGGTGAGTTTTGGAATACCAATTATCATAAATCGAAATAAAAAATAACTATTACACCCATTCTTCCATTTCGATGACTATTTCATATTCTAATGTTGCCGGGAATTGATTTAAATTCTTATTTTATTTATATTTTGCTAAGTTTTGTTACGTAATGTTATAATAGTTGGCAAACGATTTCTAATACCATGAGCTGAGCTGAGACTCATTGCTAACATAAATCAAACTTCGGTCCCAAAGCGAATTCAATCCCGAATATATAGGCTATTACTGGATACTGATGTTAAGTCTTTAATATCGAATTTAACTTCTCGAGTCATTATTGAGTGTAGTGTTGTATAGCAATTGCACGCCAATTGCTATTTGATGTTTGTATTACTGTATCTGACATTTGATAGAATGCTTTATTCCATTGATTGACTGCACTGCGAAAAATCAGAGACAATATTATTCCGCAGCGAATGTCTGCGTATGTCTGCGTGCGATCAAAACAGTTTTATACCATTAACTAAAACTAAAACGCAATCACAGTTTAAGTGTACCTCAAAAATAAACGAAAACCAAAAAGATATTTAAGAGTTGTTTTACATTAGGTTTTTATTAACCCGATTTTGACTAAGCTTTTTTCGGACACAGGTTTTTGTTTTTTGATTGCGTTATCTCAGCCTAAAGTTTGTTGTAATGGATTTTGTCTGAGCTTTTAGCCGTTGTTTTATTTTTTATTTATACACCACTACTTTGAGTTCTAATAATGTCACACTGCGTTCGCTTTATTAAAGATTGCAGTTTTCTTAATGATTTCTAGTATTGTTTCGCGAAGAATAACTTAAACTGTGAAAAACCAATTTATAGTTTTTCAAATGGGTTTTTAAAAAAACAAAACCTACTTTTAAAATGTTATTTCTAGGAGAAAAAATTTTTTCGCTTACATTGCATTAGCATTTGTATTTGACATTCTTTTTTATCCATTTGTTTCCACAATAAAAGAAAGAAGAAAACAAGAGTTGATTTAACTAAAAGTTGAGAAAAATCTTATGGATCGAGAGAAAAGTAAACCAAGTATTCGTTGTAATATAAATAGCTATAAAAGCAAAGATTAGTAGTCATCTATTTGAATAAATTATTCAAATTTTAAATTTAAAAATTCCGTCGAAATACGACAGAAAAAAGGAGAAAACAAAGAAAAGTACTTTAGAAAGATTAAAATATTATGCGAATTTATTTTTTCTGATTGATTATCCTTTTTAAATCATTACGTTTTTCTATATTCATTCTTTTCTCGAACTTTTAGTACTTTATTGATCTGTGAAAAATTTTATTCTTTTTTAATACTGGATGTTAAACTCTAAAATTTTGGAATTACAGTATTCGTCCCAAAAAAGTTTATTTAAGATAATGTATAGAATCCAACTTTTACCACAATATCAGTGTGCATAGCATACCGTATATGTTTTACGTTATAAAAGGATACTATTATTAAAATCTTAGATATGCAAAAATTATTTATTTTTGTGTAAGTTATCCGTAACGAACTAAAATCAACGTTTAATCTCAATTCAATACATTGTTTGTTGTCTGTGGCGTTTGAATTTGGTACTATCAATGCTAATCAACAGCTTATTCAATAATAATATTTGATAATATAGTGTCTGTTTAGCTTAATAGCGCACACGAGACACTTTTATCTTGATTGCATAAATTTAACTTAAAGTAGTGTCTCTGAGCTCATAATATAATAGAAGACAAAGAGTGATATAGAAGAGAGAGCAGTGACAGTGTAAGAGAAAAGAGGGGAAAGTTAAAACACATACTAATTTATAGTGCCATTAGTTTAGCAGAAGCGAAGTGAAAGTGAAAGTTCGAGCAAAATCTCAATGAAAGAAAACTCTGAATTACATTCGACAGATGCTATGCTATTGCCAAACACTGACTCAATAGTCGATTTTCGCATTACACATCTCTTTTCTCTCTCTCCCTCTCTCCCTCTCTCTCTCTCACTCTCTCACTACTATTTCTTCGCTTAATAGATGATAATGGTTTACATGCTTCCGGTACAAAATAATCATAAAAATAGAGCTCACAATACATACATACATATAGAAAGAGAGAGTTTTTTCGGAGAATAGAAAATTAGAAATTAAAGGGCAGAGAGTGAGGGAGAGACAGAAAGATCATTTACTTTACTATTACTATTAATACGTGCACTACGTATTAGTTTAATCACCATATACTTCGTTGTGTGAGTGTGTGTGTCATTTATTATTTATATAAATATTTTCCTTATCTCTTATTTTTATCAAATAGTTTAATCTCGACGTAGTTTTAGCCAAAATTAACTTTAACTAACTTACTAGTAATTGATAGACATTAAGAAAAAAATTATTTTTCATTTTTTGTAGCTAAGGTTTCGAATCATTTTTCTCTATCTCTTTGGACCCAATTTTCCTTTATTTTAACTAGCAGTTCATATAATGGCACATTTATCAGCTTTATATTATTGAATTGTCTTTTTTAGATAACAACTAGTGCTCGGAAATATCGGTTAAACCGAAAAATTTTCAAGATTTAAACCCAGTGTTATAATAGTTTTGAAAATTAATTTAAATAATAGATTTTTTAAATGAAAAAACTATAAAGCATTTTCAGTTTTCCTTAAAATTCGAAAGAATAAATATCAAAATTTGTAAAATAAATTAAACAATATAATAACCTAAAGGACATTAAGTTATACTCAGGTAACTCTTTAGAATAAGTTAGGATCGGTTGAAATCGATAAACCACTTTCTTTGTAGAGAAATATTCTACACGTTAGACTTATTTTTAAATTTTACGGTACTTGTAAAAGCATTACGCATATAAATGCATAAAATATAACTCAAGTTATACGCAGTATAAACATGCAGAGAAATTTCCGAGCCCTGAAATACGTTTACTGCAAAGTTAGCAAATAACGCAAATAACAAACTTGCACTCTCTTTCAGTGTATTCAACTGAAACATAGAGCAAAAAATTAGCTTTAATTAAAAAAAGGCAAAAAATATTTACTTATGCAACAGAGTTTAATTTTATTAATCAAACATACGAACTTCTCGTATTTTTTTCTGGTGATGAGCCGCTAACTTGACTCATACTATTTAATCATTATTAGCTTTAAACTAAAGATATACGTATACTGTATATAAAGAATTTCTGGATAGAAGTGACTCGCAGTTTATTATCTATTAGTGTTTCCGATGGTCTTTTCGATGCGCAAAAATAATGACTACTGACCGGAATGATTGCACAGTTTCTGTGTTATAAATTGGACGTAGAATTGAAGTACACTTGAATAATAAACGAAATAAAAAAAAGTTATCTCATTCGTAGCATTCGTTCTTGTTTTTCTCTATTATTGACTAATAAGCAATTCTCTCAAATATAAATTGCTTTGAGTTCATCACTGGCTTAAAGTGTCAGGAAAACAAGCGAGACGTCTATAATGAGCTCACTTTGTTTTAAAGAACACTAAAGTCTTAATTCGATTATCCAATAATGTTTTCTCGGATGAAGAAGCAGTGAAACAAATCGATTACTATTTTAACGCATATCAATTATCGGTTAGAAAATATCAACAGTACTCTAAACATTTTTTAAGGCATAACTGTTTAAAACATTGATTAGTGAACGCACAGAGAATTATGGTAA
Source organism: Phthiracarus crinitus (assembly GCA_034698025.1). Classification (NCBI taxonomy): domain Eukaryota; kingdom Metazoa; phylum Arthropoda; class Arachnida; order Sarcoptiformes; family Phthiracaridae; genus Phthiracarus; species Phthiracarus crinitus. Next base: position 945 of record JAQGAW010004173.1, on the reverse strand, counting down.
TACTTGTTTCGGACGTTGAATGTAATTCTATGTGGATATGAGTCTAAATTGGATTAAAAATCACATTAAAAATACTACTTCTTCAAAAAAGCAATAAAATAGATGTAAACATAGACATTTGCCAAATGCATACGAAAAATTCCCGTGCATTGCGATCAGTTTGAGTTGAAGATAGAATAAATGGTAATTTAATAAAATGTTGGATAAAGGATTCAAACGAAAGCAAATGCAAGCGTAAAAGAATCAATAGAAGAATATTTCTTTATTACGACTTGTTTTTAGTACAACAGAATAAAAGAGATGATATTTTCTTACCATTTTTTTACAATCTTAACTGTGATTTGCATACATAAAAAATAAAAATCGATATTTAAATTGTTATCCTAATACTTTGTTATACAGTATAATGTTGACCATAAGTTTTGTGTCTGAGCCTCAACTAAACAAAGCTCAATGCTTAGCAATATTTGTTGAACATAAAGGATGCCAACCAACGTTCATCGATTCTAAACATAGGCTCTCGAATGACTTAGGCTTTCATACAAATATGCTTTTTTAATTTAGATAAAACCAATAAGATTTTTTTGCTCTAATTTTTATTATTCTTTCTATGATATGCAGTTAAGCTCAGCCTAATATCTCGTGGTTTTTTCTTTATGTTGAGTCTTTATGGTTTAAGATTTATTTTCGAGCCTAAAGCTCAGGCCCAGACGCAACATTTCAAGCCTATGAACATTATTAACTATTTGGAAAATCATATATCATAGCAAGAGTTAGACACAACACACATAAAAAACAAAAAATAATAGAGCAAATGGAAATAAAAAAGAAGAAAAATGAGAAGAAAGCGAGGAAAAACTTGGAGAAAAATCAGTTCAAAATAATAGAAAGTGGATATGTATGTGTTTTTGCGTGTATGTATGCATGCATTGTGTTTCTGTGGAG
>JAQGAW010004172.1:0-11296 GCA_034698025.1 Phthiracarus crinitus | reverse complement strand
TTTAATTATGAAAATATGTTATTTTTAGAGCGAAAAACAATTATAATTAATTGAGCGTACCTTATGTATGTCGGGCCTAAACGGGCCGGGCTTTGCGTTTTAAAAAAATAATCGGGCTCGGGCCGGTCCGGGCCTCAAGCTATCGGGCCTTAGTCGGGCTCGGGCCTAAAATTTTTTATGATTTCGGAGTCTAATATATATATATAATAAATAAGCGGCTATTGCAGCATAACTGCTGAATTTAAACCAAATTATAATTTTTAGCTTTTTATTTAAATATTTATTAAAGGTCAGTTCTATATTTATTTCGTTGTTTCGTAGTATTTATTAACGACACTAACTTGCTGTGACCTTTGGTCTAAATACTGAATAACCTTAACGTAACGTATGTATAACAAAATTGCATATGTAATGCACTGAATAATCCAGATTTGTACACGATTTTAAACTCCGTAAACCACACCTAAATTAAGGTTTAAAAATATTTCACTATTTTTGCAGTCACTCAGATCGGGTGAAACTATTATCAAATTTACATTATACCCCTAACTGTTACCGTTTGGTGTGAATGTCTTTATAGAAATACAACCTTTTCAATTTAAATATAAAGATATGTAACAGTTTTAATAATAATTTTTACTCGATTATAGCCAGCGGATAATAATCGTGGAAAAAAGTTAATATTTTCAAACTCTTAAAAAATCAATATTTACTGTATTTAAATTTAAAAAATTTAATTTATACTTTTAAGTAAAAAGCAATTTTTATTAACATTCTTTATTAAAATAATTTATTTAATATGAATATTAACACTTTTTTCAAAAAATTAGCACAATTTTTATTTATGAAAATTTCGTCCACGTGTTCAATATTTTTGCAAAAGTTATAAAAAGTAACATTTTCGTTCAATAATTGTTAAATTAATATAAACAGATGGCAAAAACTCAACACAAACTGGATATTAGTGGATAATAATAGTTTATAAGGTCATATTTCGCCTAATTTTAAATAAAGCATTTATGTACGTAATTGATAAATTCGGGCCCAAACGCGGCTTTTGACTTTTTGAAATAATCGGGCTCGGGCCGGGCCCAACTTCAAACTTTCTGGCTTATATTGGGTTCGGGTCTGAATATTTTAACGATTTACTACTCTAATTCAAATAACAAAAATAATTATTATTTAACTGAATAATAATGCTATAATAAGTAAATAATAAAATAAATGCAGATTATTTTTATGCAATTAATATATATATATAAATATACATTAAATTCATTTTAAAACCAATGTATTTTATTATCGCATATAACATTAATTAAATTTAAAATAGTTTATCGAAATTGGTTTAATAAAAAAACTTTCAAACGCTCGCACAGCAGTTGAATAATAATTAGCTCAAACGCATCACAACTAAAACAGGAGAAATGCAAATCCAACTTTCAAGGCAATCCTCTGATCATATGTGCGAAAAGCCAGCGCAGCTTTAAGTTTAAGGTCATTCGCGAAAAGTTTAATACAAGGAACTTTGAGCGAAACATTCGCATTCGCTTATATTTAGTTTTCGAGCGAACATTACAAACACGAGAACTTGTGTTTCGAAACGAAAACATTATTCGACAGTAAGTCTGATATTATACCACAGTATAAGCAAAACCAGACCACTGTTATTATAATCGCATCGTTCAATCATTTATTTCGGGGTCAAAAGCAGCAAAAAAAATACTAATCAATTTTCTAATAGATTGAAAAGTGAAACTTTCCTCGTAATTATATTTTACGGCCGAAAAAAATACGTTTTAACTGCTCTGAAATAAGTGGATCGCGATTTCAGCGAATAAAACAAATAATGTTACAGATAAACCAAATCAAAAAATGTTCGCCACTAAACGCACTGAAATGGTTCGTAATGACAATGTGCGCGTCAATGATAATATTGGACATAATACTACTAAAACTCGGTATGGACTACATATACCGGTACGATATGCTGGATAAAGACCCGGAAAACATGGAAACGTATCGGTCAGTGCGCGCGCTATTAGTGATCGCCATATTTTTCGTCACGTTCTTCGTTGGCGTCGGCTTTATTGGTGCACGCAATCAAATTGTGTGGATGTGCGCCACATTTACGCTATTTTTATTCTTCACGCTTTGCGTACACTTTTTGGGACTGTTCTGCGCGATTACCATCGATTTCGGCGATGGGATGAGTGTACGTATTTTTGGCGATCACTTTCCAATCGTCTATTTTTTGGTTCATTGGTTTATCACCGTTGCGTCGCTTTCCCACACTTTTTTGGTGTGGAATGAACTGAAGCCAAAGAAGAGTCCGGTTTTTGTATTGAATCCGTAATTGTGTTAGTTTTAAATTGTAATTTGCTATTCAAATGTAAATAATGTATTATATTTTAATATAATAATAATATTCTTTAATTTATTTATTCAATGTTTTAAATATTGAAAACTTGTTAATAAAATGATTTTTTAAAATAATTTTTCTATATTTTATAAATGGTTTTAAGAATAGGGACTTAACTGTTTAATTATTCCTAATCATCTAATTCTGTTTATCAAAATATAGATGATTTAATTAGTAAATCCAATACAGCACTCAACGCTTGTTTAATTATTTTAATCACATATGACTATAATTTGAGAGATAGAGAGTTACGTGCGGATCGCACGCAATCATCCAAAACCAAAACAGTTAACGAAGAGGCTTACGAGCTCAACCTTGTAATGCTCGTGATAACCATAATATCAAAAAAATTCAAGTTCAAATTCAAGTTTGAAAGGGTTGCCTAAAGACTGAAAATATATTACATTACGTAAAAGTATTTACGATTGTGGATATCAAATTCATAAGGTTTATTTAAAATTATTAGTTATTTTTTTCTAATATTAATCAAGCATTTTATATTTATATTCACGTGATTTAAATTTCAAAATTTTTTATATTTTAACTTAATATGTGTGGTAATTATAAATATAATTAATTAATATACATTAATGTAAAATTAATTTACTTGAAGCTCAAAAGTTAATCTTACAATAAGCTCGAGTGTGTAGCAAAAGCCATTGTCATATAAAGAATACTGTCTTTAAAAAGAAAGTTATAATAAAATTTTCAATTACTACAATATATATATATATATAAATCTGTAAATTTCAAGTTTTAGTTAGGATTTTTATTCTTTTTTAAAAACAATTTAAAAGTATTGATTATTATTATTTATATTGTAAAAAATATAAATTTTTCCAACAAAATCGTACACATTCTCAATGAACCTTTTGGACACTCAAAGCACAGTCAATGGCTTTAAATTTAAAAATAGTTGCTATTAAGAGCTTAAATAAACACAGGTTAATAAAACTTTTACTTACCGTACTTAAGAGTTCAATTCCTCGATAAGTAATATTATTCAAATAATTTTATAACCCTGTGTTTGTTTATTTTAGCTCTTTATGTAACTATTTTTTAATAAGCCATCGATGTGTCTGACTCTTAAGATATGCATTTAAAATGTGTTCAAGTTTGTCATAAAATATTTTTTATTAAATTATTTAAAACTGATTAACATAAAACGTTGCAGATCTATGTAATTAAAAATTTAGCGCAATTTATAATGTAATTTTTCCCCGTCATAAATGAGAACACGATTTAAATCGATATATATTGCCGTTAAATGAAAATTAAAATATTTAAATCATATTTCGTTTTCTATTTTCCCTTTCAATTTATCCTTATATCCAAATACTAAAATAAATTCGGTAAAATTTAAATGTTTAACGATTTCAAGGCGTTTTTTCTTTATTCAATTAAAACGAAAAACTTATCGGCGAAACAAAGTTAGCGATTACTTAACCGAACAGATTTTTGTCATTGGAAACTCAATGAAAGTCATTAAATTAATCAAAGATCGATCGAAATTCACTCAATTTTTAATTAACGAAGTAATTATATGTGACCTGAAAAACTGAAACCAAAAGTGTACGAGAAATATGAATTAATTCTCGAATGAGAATATAATCAAAAGAAGTGCCCAACTATTCGTATAACCATTATTCGCGCACAATTCGATCAAAATTAAACGAACACATGGAAAAGAATTCGTTATCTATGATCAATAATCGACATGACAAACATAGCTGATTTGACATTAAAGGTGACTTATGCAGTGTACGTCACGTAATACTACGAAAGAGTCACGTATATCGTCAACACGTGAGTGTGGTTAGAATAAGTTATTGAGACCAGTTTTTCTCTCCCCTTCCCTCACCTTCTCTTTCACTTTTTGCTATCATCATTTTAAACTAAAGATGTTGCGGAAAGTAGTTCTGCGAACCGAACCAACATATATTAAATTCAACCCAAAACCGAAACAAAATTAAACTTTAAACCTGATAATTAAAGCGTAAAAATAGACAGACTAAACAATAATGATATCCAAGAGTTTAATATTCATAAATTCCTACTATTAATACATTCAATGTACTGATTTATATCAATTTCAATATAATTGTTAGGTTTGATAGGAAGTTTAATTAACCCGAAACAAACCGAAAGTTAGAAAAAAGGAACCAAACCGTTAATAGAGCCTAAGGGTAAAACAGATTAGTTAAACGGCCCGTAAACATCTTTCTTTAATAGTAATTTCTATTGACTAGTTCTCCTGTAGTTTAAAAAACAATTTTAGGGGAATTGATAGGTAAAGACCTCGAAAATACACTCAACTTTCAAAAGAAAAATATTTTTTATTTTGTTGTTGTTCAACCCGAAATTTATAGCAACAAAACTGACAATTCATGACTCCGTGGAAACTTTCCACGTAAGCACCGAAATATGTTGAACAATAAATCACTGTTGATAAGTATGTTTTTAATTTAGAAAATATTTTAGTTTTATTTTAAACCATCGCAGTATCACTAATAAGTTTCATATCTGCGCAAACGAAAGCAATACCTTAAAAATTAATCAAAGTCAAGAAAATCTTCAAAAATTAGTTCATGTGCAACGACTAAACTAGATATACTTAATTCACGGTCAGACACGTGTTTATCTGATACTAAGTATATTGTGATCACTACATAATTTAATCTGTACAAGACATCTCACTGTCACTAAATTGTTGTATGGTTTGATGCTCATTGCGATTATTGGTTATTAGTGATAAAAATAACGTGCAATTATCTAGTCATGCTCTTATTGTTATGAATACTCTAATTTTCCTGGAAACCAAAAAACGGCAATTTTTTATCAATTAAGTAATTTTTTTTAAACAATTCGCTCAGTATTACAATAACATGTACTTATAATTAATTTATTATACTAGTTTTTAATATAGGTCGGGGAATATCATTAAAATTTTTGTTAATACATTTGAAAATATTTTATATTTAAAAATTAAAATTCAAAATTTACGCCTAATTTTAATAAATTCAATTTCGATAGCAAAATTCATTTTAAAATTAATCTATCGATTGAGGAAATCTGAATTTAAATAATTGATTCAATTTAATTACAATTCATGAAGTCATAAATAGGTTTTATAACGTACTTTGATTTTATCAAAAAGTCTATTAGTCTATTAGACTTTGGCGTCTTTTAAAGGATTTTGTAATAATTTATCTGATAATTGCTTACGTTGGTTATTGAATTTAAATATTTATATTTCGTGGAAATAATTATTGAATCAATTATTTAGAAATTGATTTCCTTAACAGATAAATATTAACTTCGAAAGTGAATTTTTCTTATTTTTTAAAATTATGCATATATTTAGAATTTAATTTAAAATAATTTCTAACTATAAAAAATCAATTTTTTTCGCTGTAAACTAAAACTAAACTAAAATATTTTAATTATTTTAACCATAAAAATTTGGACAGATTTTAAAAAATATTTTGATTATTAAAAATATAGCGTTACGTGTTTTAAAACAATTAATCAGCAGAAATAAACGGTTATTTTAAAGCTAGGAATTATTTTGTTTTTTTTGTTTGATTGTCTAATAAAATTATAAACAATTGTCTAGTTTATTGAATTATTTCTTTAGTAAACCGTTAGCTGGAAACCTCAATTACCTTTCTCTGTAATTTACTGTAATTATCATTTATTAATCTTCAATTATGGACTCAAGAGTGTGAATACAACCCACATTGAGGGCTAACAGTGTCACACGATTTTTATTCAAATTGTTTTCATGTCTAGTCAAATAATATGATTAATGTTGTAATAGTTTTCTGTGTATTAAATAGCGTTTAAATCAAAATTTGCATAAAAGTAAAGTATCAAATAATAGCCTAAAAATGCAAATTTTATAATTATTTGATTTATGATACGATAATAAAACAATTTTCCGCACAAAATATTAAAAAATAAAAAATTTTAAATTACAAATAGAAGCATATCTTGAACTTATGTGGACAATGAAGTAAGCATTCATCCGCATAAAGACTAAAAAATTATCCATTGGCTAATTATTCATAAAAATGCAATTTAATATAATGTTTTAACTTAAATTAAAATTTCTAATTCAATAATCCAAAGTTATATGTGTCAAAAACCCTCCCAATGTTATGTAATCGAATAAATTCAAATATTCTCAACCAAAATTTATTTCTCTATAATTGTTAACAAGAAATATTTTTATATCTAATCCTTTTATATCACACTGGGTTAATAAAATTAGTTTGATTGGTAAAACATTTTGGTAGAACTAGATGTATCTTCCAAAGTTTTTTTATATAAAACATGGCTACAAAATTGTTTTTTAAAAATAGTCATATTTATGATTGATTCACATTAATAAAAACTTAAAAGTGGAATCTAACTTATTAATCCCAACCGCAATCGATAACATTCTGCCAACTATTACTAGGAATAACGAAAATTATCTATTAATGATATTTGAAAAAATAGAAGGTTAACATCTTGTAGAATGAATGCGTGATCATTAACTAAATAATATGGAACTAGTATTAACAATAATACTTTAGGCATTTATGAATATATTAATCAGAAATCGTTACGTGCTTATAGTGGCATTAAAATTACGCACACGTAATGAGTTACGTGAAAATTATTGCTCAAAACCACTTTTCGCATCCTTTTAATTAAAACGGTGACGTAAATTTATGTCTGAGAGGCTTCGAGCTTATCATCTGTTGAGATCTTTTTACAAATAAGCGAAAAAATGAGTTTTCTGTTTATTACATCGACTGGTGGGATAATTCCTAATTATTTCGTATAATTCCCTAGTGATTGGCATACGCCTTGTGAAGCATCATTTAATTAAATTACGTATCAATATATTATTTTATATCGTCTTATTGAGTTAAAAAAATTATCAATACATGGCATATTTTTCATATAAAGCCGAAACATTGCTAAAATGATTCTGTAATAATTATATGATGTTGAAGCCTATTGTTGAGTCTTTAACGCTAAGAACAAAAATCAAGGATTTTAAAATTTAACAATTTTATAGTTTTAAAACAATTAGACTTTTCAAAACTCCAATTGTTTATCGAAAGCATCATTTTGACACATATCAGGACAAAACTTCTTAACAGAAGTTAACAGAACTCGATCGGAAAATGTTCAGGAAATTTAATTTTAGTTTTTACTATGTATTGTTTCCGGAAATATAGTTAAAATTTGCTGAATACATATTTGAGTACATTAATGTCATTGTTACTGATAATCATCAGTTAATCTAATTAGAGTGTTAATCAACTTATTTTCCACTGAACAACTATTAGTTATGAAAATTTAAATTCGATATGTGTTTATTTATAGATGCATTAATAAAACTTCATATTTTTTATTAAAACTTTCCACGAAAAATATTACAATTTTGTTGCAAATAGTTGTAGAAAATATAAACATATTAATTATTTTCGTAGTGGTTTTAATAAACTTTCTAATAATTCAATATGAAAATCATTTGTCAAGTAAAATCTGCCTTTTATTGCGAAACTATTATTTTTCTTCGTAACTTATAGTTTGTCTCAGAATATATTAGTTTTGCGCAATTAAGCTCACAGATCCAAACATTTCAATTTAGATCTCTATAACCGGAAGCGTATTTTATGCGTTCAGGAATTTTCGTTAATTCCAACAAACCATAAAAACGGAAAAATAAAATTCCAAAAATTAAAACCTTTTTTCGATAATTTCCAGTTCATCCTGACATCCGTTCAGCTTTATATCCTATCCATGAATATATATTATATATGCCTCACAATCCTAAATGCGAGAGCATATTCAAAACTTTCAGTGAACTATTTTTATTATTTTTTGGATCGAAACAAATACCAATAATGGCAATGAAATTCATTTTATCGCTTAAATTATACGCGATTTTGATTGTGATCGCCACATGTAGACCACGTTTAAGACCCATTGTTGGTGATGAGTACTCTAATCGTAATTATAGAGTAAATCAAATTAATCGAGTTGTGGATAACCGTATAGACAATGAGTAAGTACTTTTTTATCTAACTTTTATGACTTTAAACATATTCTGTTGACGATAACTGTCCGACTTTACATTCACCGCATTATATTTCTAAAGGGATTTTAAAGATTATTTTGATTTTGATTCCTTGATTATTAATATTTTTTAGAAAAAAGTAATTAAAATCTATTCACAGGGAATTAAGCCCCGAAGAAGATAATGAACTTTCGATTGACGAACAGTTTGAGCCCGACTCTGACAACGAAGAGGAAGAGTAAGTCCAAATTAAATAATATTATGACATAAACACTAAAATATTAAATTATTTCGTCTAATCTTAAAGAATAGATAACGAGTTTTTACAAACTGGAGCACCCGATGGCACTGGACTCGAGTAAGTTTATCTTTATTCCAAAAATATTATGTATATTTGTCGCATCAGAATTCAACAAAACAAAATTAAGATTTTTGCACATAAAATCGTTTCCAATGATATTTTGACATAGTTTTTGTTTCAAAGTGAAATCTTTTAAAATTTAAAATCGGAGTGACTTTCGGCGGTGTTTGTGTCGAGTGATGCGCCACTTATTATTTGAAGATAAATTTGCTCAAAGATTCTTCAGATGGCAAATCTAGAGAAATTCTTATTACTGCTGCCCTTCATCTCAGCATAACATTTTTTTAATTTGTTTGCAAATTTTCCTTCGCTTTCTATCAATATTTAATTATATAACCGGAAATATTAATCTATTCAAAAATACTGTAAAATTAAAAGCAAATTTTTTTCGATAAGTGATATTTTCAGTTAAATATTTAATGTAACTTTATTTAGGTTTTACAACAATAATCCAGACAACGGTATTATTGAATGGAGCAATAATGCTATAGATAAACGTTATTACGAAGCAAGTATTTTTTTAAAAACAATTCAGAGTTAATAATGAGGAAAATTTTAATTTTAACTCAAGTGTTTTAATTAAATTTTGTTTATTGTTTTTTAGAGTTAAAAGAACCTAAAACTAATATTTCAATAATTGAAGATTGATTTTTTTAAAAAATTATAATATTCATAATTTCCATTAAATTATAATACGTGGACAATTGCATGATTTAATTATGAAGCTTTACGGTTAAACAATCGCGTTCATAGTGAAGTTCATAAAAACTCAGCCCATTATTTGATAATTAGCATAAAATTTTATAAAATTTAATTTTTAATAAACTAATGTTCCAAACTAATGTATGTTTTTAATTTAAATTATAATTTCATCGATAAAATCAAAAAGAAAAGCTATAAAAATTTTATCAAAATTTTTAAATTCCTTATTTTTTGAGAAGTTAAACGAAAGCGTTTTACTAATCGATTTAAAGTTTTATCAGAATTTCATAAACAGAAATCAGAGTTTCATACAATATTTTAAATATTAACTCAACACACCCATAAACCTGCAAATAATTTAACCACTCAACTCAGAGGAAAAATACATTAAAACCTCTAATCCCTGTTAATTTCATAGGTTCTATTTTTACACGTATCAATTTTACAAGATTATTTATTCTTCCATAATAGAATAGTACATTCTTGAATTTAAAAAATTGAATGAACATTTCAAAAGTGTTTACGAACATATTAAAAAAATTTCTGTGTCTAAATCAATAATTATAGCAAATGCTAAAATTTATTATTCAGTAACTGAAAAAGATTTCATTTTAATAAAATAGAGTAATGTACATATAAATGCATAATTTACAAAGTAATTAAAATAAATACAAAGAAAATTACTCATTACAAAATTTTTTTAGCAAATTATCTATTGGAGCAAAGAAAAAGCCAACTAAAACGGATAACATTGATGATGAAGAGGAGGAAGAAGATGAAGGGTAATCTAAATATAATTGTAAACTTTAATAAATTAATTCTATTTTATTTGGTTTAAGAATAAACAATGCATTTTTTGATGTCGAACCTGGAGAAGGTCTCCAGTAAGTTAATTAAATTTACTTTTTTAAATTACAAGTGAAGTATATGTGAACAAAGTGTTGGAGCACATGATACTTGCTATTTAAAAATTTGATAAAAAAATTTAAACACAAATTGAAACATATTTTTTGATTATTATCAAATGCTCTGACAATTTGAATCGCTAACAACATATTTCCTTATATTTTCAAAGCATACTATTCTTTAATTTGAACCATAGTTACACAATGGTCGAAAGCACTAAAGGGGGTCCGATCCTGGAAATTTCAATTTTTTAGAGGGGGTCAAAAACTCATCGGATTTGATGCTTAAATTTTTTACATCCAAAAATTTTTCAAATTTTTCGATTTTTTCTCGTCCTTGAATTTTCCAAATTTTGAGTGGGAGTGTTTTTTCCAAATTTTCAAAATTTCAAGAGGGGTCAACCCCCAGCAAGCAACCCCCTTGTGTAACTATGATTTAAACCCTTTTAATAATTCCAAAATTTTCTGAAATAGTTGTTCTATAAAATTTTAAAGTATAAATTTCAAACTTTTAAAGATTATTCTCATGAACATAGAATCAGATTAATCTTTGATTAGCATAATCACACTTCAGATTTAAATTGTTCCATGCCCTCAAAATAAATACACTTAAACTACATGTTCGGGTTTTTCTTACCAGGTTTTGACCGATTGTTTTACTGAACTATTAATTAAACGCCACACAATTTGAACCATAAATATTTTGTAAGCAAATGTTTTTGATAAATCGATTTTAGTTTTTCTATAAAGTATGTTTTTATTTTTTTCTATTAGATTCAAGCGAAAGTTTTTACTTCGTAAACACAAAGTTTAAATAATAGTGCGGT
>JAQGAW010004171.1:0-11297 GCA_034698025.1 Phthiracarus crinitus | reverse complement strand
GAAAATATAAATATATTCTTATTATAAAATATAAATATATTCTTATTATAAAATAAAATTTATAGATAAAAAATTAATACTTTAAGTATATTCAATTCATATAAAATATATTCATTTTTTATGTATTTTTTATGATTAATAAAATTACTATAATAATCTATTTAATATGGAATTTTGTCTTATATTTTATTTTAAAAAATTATTTGGGTTTCGTAAAAATAATCCGAAAATAAACAATCATTAAATTTAATTTTTGCAAATTGTATATATACTAGTAAATTAGCATTTTAGCAATAATTAGTGAAGATTAAAAAGATAATTAACATTTTATGATTATCTCAGTATCTGTGTTATATTTTATTTAAATTAAATATTAAAGTCAAATTTTTGTTTTTTAAATATTTTTGGCATTTAAATAATTTATTATATTGTTGAACAACTATATTATTTTTGTAATCAGTTTAACTAATTAATTTTTTAAGTTAATCTTTTGTTGTAAAGAGCACTTCAGTGATTAAATTGTATTTTGATTCATTTGTGTTTTTTCTTTCGAGGAGTGAACATCACACAAATTTTTATTAATAAAACAATTATAAGTATTTATTTAGAGAATATAAATTCGAATGTTATTGATTTTAAATTGTTAAAGTTTTAAAATTTTTTTTAAACAATAATTGTTCTTTTCCTATTTTTATCATTTTATAATAAATTTTAAAACCATTATTGATTATTTAACCAATTTTTAGCTTGTTACTTGTAATTTTTATTCCATGTTTAGTTCATATTTTGAAATTTTTTAACAAATTTTTTAATAAAAGTTTCTTATGTTCATAAAAATAAACTACTATCCCTTTATTATTATGTTGAAATATACCTTTAATAAAATAAAGAACGTTTTACAAACACACGGACAGACGGACATGTCTAATCCAATATCGCCTTTAGTTAATGTGAGTTAAAAATTAATTGAACATTTAATTGAAGTTGCTAAGCTAAGGCCAACCGGACAGATAATATTTAATTAATAATGTTTATGCATAATACACAATTGACCTTAATTACAAGTAAACCTAAAATTAGATTTAAAATTGAAATTTAAATAGTATTCAATGAAATTATTATTATAATTTGTGTATATGTAGTAAAGAACGTTTTCAGTCATATGCAAATTATAAATTTTGTCAGAATAAAAAAGGTTTTAATTAGATTAAATTGGATAATTTATTTCATATTAGAGACACATTTTTAAATTTCAAGCTTTAAATTAATCAATTTCGGTTTAATTCATACTTAATATTATTGATATTGCATATTTATTAAAAAAAATAATACAAATATTGTTCAAAGAATTCAAAGTTCATAAATAGAATAAAAATGATAAATTTATTCAAAAAATCCATTATTTTCTTTAAAACAAGTATTTTGATGTATAGTTATAATCGGTAAAAATCATTAAATTGTTAATTTTAATCGAAACATTTTTTATTTTCATAAGTCATATTCAGCCAAATTCAGTCAGTGCGGTCATACACGTATAAGATAGAATGTTATATAAATTCAAATATAATATTAAATTAAAAATAATGTGTATTTTATACATCTTGAATTTCAATAGATAAAAAAATTCTTTCAATTATTTATATTAACTTGTATAATGAGTCATAATTTCTGACTATAAGCCTATAAACATGATTATAATTTCACATAGCTGAAAATTAATCATTTTCAAAAAATGTATTTAATTATTTTTAAAAAAAAAATGTTTTTTCACTTTTATCGAACGCCTTTCAAAATGATTTTATTTACTAATATTTATTTATTAATTAATTGTTTCGTATTTTTTATAAATTCGTAAAAATTTCAATAAGTACATGTTAGGAATTCGATTAAACTTGAAATTGGATTATTTTATATTTTCTTTAATTTACAATTTTTAATTTAATAAATTAAAATAATTTTTGAATAAAATTTAATTTGAATATTAAAACATAAAACGATGGTGTTTTTTTTAAAAACTGTTTTTAAATGAAAACAATTTTACATTATATATTAATGTAGTTGTAACTGTATTTTGATCATCCAGTATGTATACTTATATATATGCTGAGTTACCGAAGTTTACATTTTCAGACTTACTGTAAATCAAAAATTTGTAAATGTAAAAAGATAAAAGATACAAAATATTTTTCTATATTTTATTTAATAAAAAACAATCAATGTTCATCATTCGATATTCTCAAAAATTACCAATATTTTTATTCGTTTTTGATTTAGAGTAATGGTAATAAACTTTTGTTAAGATAAAAAATTATTCATTTCAGCAATAATCATGTTTAAAGTATTTTGATCATAATATTAAAAATTTTCCTATTTTAAATTTATTAAAATACTTTATATAAATTAAATTTGAATAAAATATGTTGTTCAGTTATAATTTGAAAATAGCAATTTAATATCATCAGATAAAATAATTGAGTAATTAAATAAATATAAATGTAAATTTCTTATTAAAATACTATTAAAAAACTTCTTACTTTTTATAATCAAATAAACTTTTAAACATTCTGAATAGAACTATTATTTATTTATAGAATAATTTTTTATTTCAATATTTTTTAACTATAGAAGTTTTATAGTTATTTTTAAGATTATTTTTAAATTTTAAACAATACAAACTTTCTATAAACATTATTCATTGAGACAAACATTTAATTACATAGGAAAACGGAGATATTGAATGTAATTGAATAATAATTTGTTACAATTCATTTAAAATTTTTATATTTAATTTAAAATATTTGAACATAATAACTTAATTAATTTTGCTATATTTAAAAATTCTAAATAATAATAAAAATGTAAAATAAACTATTATATGATTTAATTAATTTAAGTTTTTAAGCTAACGCATAAAATATTTACTAATTTTTAATAAAAATTATTTTTAAATATTTTAAATTTTTTCATATAATACTATTTTGTGTCAAACTAATTTGAACTTGTTTCATATTCTTTTTATATAAAATTAGATGAAATGGTATAAACAATAAGTTTATGACTTTATTGAAATAAAAAAATGAATTATATAGTTAAATTACATTCGAATCTATAAATTTTAGGACCTAATGTGAGAAGCTTTGTACTTATTGATTTGACACCATAACTTTTTTGATTTTAATAAATTAAGTCATTCAGATAACTGCCATAAGTTAGCACGTTTGAATTATATTTATTTTTAACATAATTCTATTGTAACATAAATAGTTACATATTCCACTAAATAAATCTTACTATGATTAACGTAGTAAATATATTTTAATGACCAATTTAAAACTAACTGGTGATCTTTAGCAGTTAATCCACTTAACAATTTTTTTATCAACAATTATTAGATAATTTTTTATCAACTTGAAAAAATTTCAGTATTAGATAAAGTGTGTTTTTCTGTTAATTATCCAAATAATACATTAAATAATAACTTGTCTATATACCTTCGAGATGGATTTTTACAAATATTGTTTTTATCTAATTTAATTCCAGTTTTTGATAATAATTTTTTATATAGATCTTTTTGATATTCAGATATTCAATCACAAGAAAATCCACTTGATTACTATTAATGGTAAAACAGGAAAAAATAACAAATGAGATAGTAAAAGTTTACATTTAATAAATCCAAAATATGATTTTAAAGTATAGTCAGTTTTCAGAAATAACTTTTGGATGTTTAATAGGATACTTTTTTTTATTTAATAACGTAAGTATATATCCCATTGAAATTTATTCCTTCATCCGAAGTACATTCATTATAAAATTTAATATTGTTGATCCATTCAAGCTTAATTTATTTTAGCATTCCCATAATTGCTTTTGTATAATTTTTTATATAATTAAGTATTCGGTTTTTGTTCATTATAAAAATCTCAATTTTCCCACATAATGTGTATCCTAAATTATTGTAAGTTTCTAGCTTTTTCTGAATTTTGCTTAATAAATTGTTGATACCTATCAAATTAACTGCACATTGGACAACCATGCCTATGATATCCAAAAAACTCATATAAACAATTTTTTCAGTGTTAAAGCCATCAACAAATTACTTATCAATTTTATATTCTCTTGTAATTTCGGTATTATTTAGGTTTTGCTCATAGTTAAGCCAATTTGAGCCTTTATAATAATTATTATGTGTTTCACTATATCCCTCTATTTTTGTTATTCCGAGTACTTCGTATGTTAATAATTTTACTTTGAATATTTTTAGACCGATCGAAACTTATTGTAATAGGATTAATTTTAGTGATGTTTTTAAATTTAAATCGAAATATGTTGACATATTCTAGTAATATTACTACATCATTTTTGCTATAATTGATTATTTAAACTTTTAAGATGAATATAAAATTATCTTTCACTTTTATACCATGCCATTCTTTTGATGTTTTACTCTCATATTTATTTTAAGAAACTCTAATTTAAAATATTAAAAAACTAGTATAATTTCTTCATAATCCTAATTACATTCTAGATTAATGCAATGAGAAAATGCAATTTATTAACATTTAACTCAAATATTTTTGGTAACTTTAACATATGTTATAAAAGAATTACTGTTGAAATATTAATAACGTATGACAATATGTTCCATGCTCGTGTTCTATTTTAAAATATTTTGAAAGCTGTTTTTGTATAAATATTTCGTTTTCTATTGAAGATTTAAATATTAATAAGCAAATTAAATGAAATTTATGTAATTTAAATTCCATTTTCCTTCGCTAATATTTACTATAACATAAAATCATAAGTTCAATTTATATTCTTTTAATAATTTAAATATTAAAATTATTTTATTTAATATAATTTTTTATTTTATTAATTAATTAAAAAATTGAAAATAAAAATAAATTTAAAAATTTTTAAGAATATAATAATTTATAAATTCAATTTTTAATTTTATTAAAAAATTGATTTTGAGACCAAATAGTTTAAATAAATATTTTGTCGTTATAATATACGCATTGTTAACTTAAAAATATACAAGTAAAACAGTTATTTTAAAAATATAGTTTTCACCCAAGAATCAATCTTACAATAGTTACATATTTCTTTTAAAAATTTCATTTATAAAAAAAATAATATTTAAAAATATATAATATTCCATTTTAAAATATGTATTTTATTTAAAAATCATCAATCACAGTTTAAAATAGGCAAAATACCTTTGTCTAAACATATTTATATATAATCTATTTGTTGTATACCAATTTCCACTTTGACCGTTAAAATTAAAATTTGCTTAAAATTCAAAATAATTAGATTTTGTAAGTTTTAGTTTATTTTCATAAAGACTTTTTACTTCTTTAATTATAAGTATTAACAATTGTATAATGTGAAATTAAAACATATTGTGATAAAATAAGTGAAAATAGAAAAAATATTTCTAGATTCTGTGATGATATTCGTGAAATTATACTAAGCTATTTGTCAATAAGTGATTGATTTCTATTTCAAAGCGTAAATAAACAATTCAATCGTTTAATATTTAATAAAAAAATTAATCTAAAACTTTCTGACTTCTCTGAATTTACTACCATCACCGATATAAAATCAAAAGCTGTAGCCATAATAAAAAATAAAAAATGCTTAAAAAACGTCAAATAAATATTAATTTATTAAAATATGTGTTAGATAAGTGCAAAAACATTAGTCATTTAATTGTAGATTGTGTTGAAGTATGCTATGAGAAGACTATTAAAATAATAAGTAAATCAAAAATTAAAATAAAACATTTAGTTTTTTATGAATATTCCGAAATATCATTTGAGTGTTGGAAGTATTTCACTGAAAATTGTTTATTAAATTTGGAAATACTACAGTTTTAATATAACACAAAAATTAACATGCTTATCACTTTGTCATAAATTAAAAATAAATTTTTCGGAGTATAATATGGAAGGATTTATTGATAGTTGTACCGAATCAAAAATTCCATTGGATAAAAATATCAATACCATTGGCCGCTATAATTTTATAGATGAGAACATCGAAAAATTTAATAAATTTTCAAATATTATTAAGAAGCAATTAAATACATTATCTATTCGTGTATCAAAATATAATTTCGACTGTATTAAATGTAAATATTTATAAAAAAATGTGGACATAGCAGTAAACATATAAAATAGAAATTAAAAATTAGATGCGATAATTTTCTAAGATGTTTTTTGGATTATAATTTTATTAAAATCATTTAAACATTGAATGGTATAATAGTTAAAAAGTGCTAATTATGTTCAATAACAAGTAATGTTTTTTTTCGTTAAGTACTAGTTTTAACGAATTTGAGAATTGAATGTTAAAAGTTAGTTTCGTTTAAAGATAACTTATCCAAATTTAACCAATTAAAATATAACTATGAAAATATTTTGTTCTGAAGGAATATCACATCCAATTTTATAATTTTTATCTATCCATCAACCATCACTATCTATAATATACTGTATAAAACTAAAGTTTATCTACATTAACCAAAGCTATTTTCTTTAAATTCTAATTAAACCCAATCAATAAATTCGGCGGTCAAAACAGGTCAATTAAAAAAATATTGCAAAATAAATATTTTAAACAAAATTTTCAGCTTTATTTGTTATCTAAAAAGTATATTTCATAAATTTAATTCGTATAAAGTTTTAAAAGATTTTTAAATAGGGAAAATTTAATTCGTATAAAGTTTTAAAAGATTTTTAAATAGGGAAAATTCAAAGGTTTTTTGTTATAATTTTTTGTGTCAGTCTTGATTTTAAATCAGAGATATACTTTCGTCTGTTCATTATATTGAATATATTTCCACAAAATTTTTTAATAATAATTAAAAGTGAATTATGAGCCGTTATATTAACGATAATTATTAATTTTACCAGTTAATATAGGCATTAAAAGGAACTTAACAGGTAAATAATTTTTCATATCAGCGGTCAAAACCGGTCTTTATCGATAATGTAACCGGTAATGATCGTCTCTAGGTATAATTAATTATAATTATTTTTATAAAATATATACAATTATTATGAAACCTTTTTTATTAATAAAAATAGTGTTAATACAAGTTGAGAAATTAATGAAAATTTTTGAATTAATTAAATAATTGTTTTAATTTCTTAGTATCTATACAAAAAAATATATTTTTTATAATTTGTTTTTATATAAGGCTTTGTATGAAATGATCAATTAAGATATAATTAATATTTATTTAACAAAGAGTTAAATTGTTATAAAAATTGTTATAAATAATAATCACTGTTGATAATTAGTTTGTATTAATAAATGTTATAAGTAATTCATTTTAAATTTTTATTTTTATTTGTTAAATTAATAATAAATTATTGTATCTATTTAAGTATCAAAAAATATTCTTAAATAAATTTCCTAAATTATATACTTATGTTTAAAAAAATAGTTTAAATTGGGATCAATTTATTGAATTTTTTCTATTGTTTTTTATTGATTTTATAAGTTGTATTTTTTTTGAAAGTACTAAAAATTAAAAAAAAATAAAACTATATTATGAGATCATTTGTTATTGATAAAGATAATTTAATTTAAAAATCTTAATCAGTTTTATAAGTTTTATATTAGTAAAATGAAGTAAGTTTAAAATTTTTAATTAATGAAATATCTTTTATGCAATAACAATATGGAAAAATCAAAAAATTGTTTAATTATAAATGTTTTATTATTTAAGAAATATTTAAATAAAAATAAATTATAATTAACTTTCTTTAGTCATTAGTTAAATAATATACTTTTTTTTAATTTTTTTTGAACCAATATTTTATATTTTTAAATTTTTTAAATCATTATCTGTTAGTTATTCATTTTGTAAAGAAGATTTTGATAATGGTACATCATCATTTTTAGAATAAACGTTATTTTCGTAATCACTTTCAATTTGTGCTTTATATACTAAACTTTTAGGATTTTTTGTTATATCATTATGATTATTGATTTCATGATTTGATTTAATATATTTATATTTATAAGTTATAATAACTGGGAAAATTATTAAAGAAATTATTATGAACGCAATAATAAAAATTATATATAATTTCATTCTTTATTTATAAATAATTTAATTTACTTTTCAAAGGTATATTATTTTTTTATTTATTGGCTTTATTTACTAATATTTAATGATGTCATATAGTTATTTGGATTCTACATAGCCTGTCTGTTTTAATCAGTTACAATTATTATGATAACGTAAATAAACCATATGACCTAATATGGAAAGAGAAAAACAGTTATTATAAAGTACAACAAAATTCGGGGTAAAAATCTAACAAATTCGTAAGGGATTCGGGATTTAAAAAGTCCATTTTCGGGGCAAATTCGGGATAAGTAAACTATACTCTTAAATATATTTAACAAAATTAATATATTTAGAAACTCTATTTTTAAAAATTTTTGGTTCTCGGGTAGTTTTAATTACAGGTCTCAAAAGCACGTCAGAAAAATTTAAAATATTTTTACTATTATAATCAGACCCCGGATATTTGGTTAATTAATATTTTAAAATTTCCTGGTTATTTGGGAACAAAAAGTAAAGAATTTGGTATTTATAAAAAACGAAAAAATTTCCTTTTAAAAGTTTCTTTATTTTATAATTTAAAGTTTTTAGCACCATATTCCATAAGCTTTGACAAAATAACAGTATACTTAATACAAATTAAAAATTTCAGAGTTGTTTCTTTTTTGAAATGGTTTAATATAAAATTTAATAAAAACCTTACTACTTATAATTTATAATTCATGGTAATTTTTTTAAACATGTTAAATCATGTTATTTTAATAATTTTATTATAACATTTTTTATATTATTATCGGTTTTGGTCTTTAAAAGCCATTATATAATCATTTTTTATATGTCATTTTTATCGATTTTTTTAATTAAAAATCAATTTTAACCCAATTCATATATTTGATCTCAATTTTAGTTTATTTACTTTCACAAATTTTTTAATAAATTAAAAGAATAAAATCCTTAAATAAATAAAAAGTAAGCGTCTTAATATACACTGTCTTTATAGCTCATTTGGACTATGTGAACAAAAAACTATTGTATTAAACTAGTTTTTAATAAGTAAATTGAAAAAATACTTATTTTCTAAAAACATTTTAAAAATTATTTATATTTCCATACCAAACTTAAAAATTTTCTAGGCTACTGCGATTATTCTTACAGAATTGTTCCCAAATTTTGATTGATATGTCATCATCTTTGAATCAAATTGTTAATCGTTTTAATTTTTTACATCAATGATTAAATATATTATTTATTTCGTTAAAGGAATCAATATAATACCCATATATATTGGTATGGAAATATAAATAAATTTATAACACATATTACAACTTTATTATCTTTTGGTCCAAATCATGTTTCACTACATGCACGGAATACAAGAAATATCGATGCATATATACGAATAAATATTCAAAGTATATTAAATAATTTGTTTTTTTGAGTGGTTATAATATCTGTAGTCATAAAATTTTAGTGTTTGTTGATTGTTTAAAGAATAGATTAAAGTCATTTCACTTTTCTAATTATCAAAATTTGGAAATAGAAATAATTTGCTTAATAAATCTTTGGCAAAAACTTTATAATAAATTTTTAATAAATTATAAGTTAAGATAAATAAATGTATTTTGTATAAGAGAGTAATAAGTTTTTAAAACATATAAAACATTAGATCACAAACAAGAAATTGACATTTTTTTTAATAACACATAGTTAAACACAATATATGTGCAATTATTATAAAGATTATGTTAATCCTTAAACCATTACCTAATTTTATTATTTGTGTTAGAAAAATAACAAATGAGTTTAGTTTAAAATTAAATATAAGTTTTAATTCTTGTTTAAAATTTTCATTATATTTTTTCATAAAATTTAAATATTGAAATCGAACAATATATAGTAAATATAATGATTCTTTTAATTTAATGGATAATTTCAATTTTTTGTACAATTTGTTATATAATTAATTACTTAACTTGCATTTATAAATAAGTGACAAAAGGTAAAGCTATGTTAGAAACATATTGAAGCAAAGTTGAGATTAATTACATCAACTATTTTATGATTTTTTTAAAATAGACATACAATCTTTGCTTTCATTTCAATACATTTAGAATTGATTAGATTAGACTAAAATATTTTTTATTTTGAGATCAAAAATAATATGAGCCGATAATTAAATATAGTTAAAAATAATTCTTAAATGAAACAAAACATTATTATAAACGTATTAATAAATGTAATAATTGATAATAAAAATAATTATAATAATGATTGTTAAAAATATTTGTTTAAAACATTATTTTAGAAAACTTTTCCATATAAACTAAAAGCACCATTTTATAAATTAATATAAATAATTAGTGACAATATAAACGCTTATTTCAGTAAAAGTCACTCCCACTCAGTATTATTTGAAAATAAAATATACACACCGGGGGAGAGTTTTATATTTGTAAATGTTGTCATTCGTAACTATAATCCAGATAAATGAATAGTTTCAAAAATTAGAGTAACAGTAAAATCATTGACAACTTATATAATAAATGACCAAACATTTTCTGGATAACGAATGAAGATTATGCCGAA
Organism: Phthiracarus crinitus; assembly: GCA_034698025.1. Taxonomy (NCBI): domain Eukaryota; kingdom Metazoa; phylum Arthropoda; class Arachnida; order Sarcoptiformes; family Phthiracaridae; genus Phthiracarus; species Phthiracarus crinitus. The sequence continues at coordinate 625 of JAQGAW010004171.1, read as the reverse complement.
AAACAACGTATATGCGAATTATTCTGTGCAAACTATACGATATAATGACAATGATTTTCCATTTTTTCTCTATTTAATACAAATCTTAACACATTATCCAGTAAATGTTTGATAGGAACCATTAATATAAGAGTTAACTTTTATTTTTTAACATTTTATTATAACAAGTTTCTAAAATGAATAATAAAACTTTCATTTTACATAATTTTCTTCAGATCCACCTTTTATAAAATGTATTTGAAATCTGAAAAACGAAAACAATTTTTTTTGTTTCATAGTAATAAAATAGAAACAAATATAAGATAAATAGCAATAATAACTCAACTTCAATATATATAACGTTATTTCATATATATATTTATATATTTAAAATGTATATACTATTTATATATTTAAAAATTTAATATTTGGCAAAACCACTGCTGCCATGAAATTTCATATAAACTGACCAAGATTTCATGGATATTCGACAACAGTAACAGCAATACCACCCACAGAAGTTTCTGGACTTGAATTTACTGAGTCTATCAATGAAGAGAGGTTATCGTCGACATCCGACGAGTGTCCAATTGATTAACTAATCCTAGTATTTTCGTATCGTTATTGTTCTTCGAGTCAAATTCGG
>JAQGAW010004170.1:0-11297 GCA_034698025.1 Phthiracarus crinitus | reverse complement strand
CGATGCGCAACCAAAATGTCAGAGTACGACGAACACAATTTCCTTTGGTTGCTGCTGAAGCTATAACTATTTGTAAATCACAAGGCCAAAGCTACGATAGTGTTGTAGTGAAATTGACAAAACGTATGCTACGATCCGAAGTCTACGTTGCACTCAGTGGAGCTCGTTCTGCTGAAGGTTTATTTATTGACGGAGATTTTGAGCAACAATCAGAAACACCAACAGTTATACTAGTTGAAAACGAATTAATGCGATTACGAACAACTGGAGCTCTTTCGTTTATCAACCCTTTTCTATCGACGCTAACTGATTCAAATGGTGTTAAAGTTATGTATCATAACGTACAATCGCTGACAAAACATTATGAAGATATCAAATGTGATCCAAATTATATGAATGCAGATTTATTGTTATTCGTCGAGTGTTGGGCGTCATCGTTTAATATTTTCGATTTCCCGAATTTCAATGTTTTACATGGCATTTCTTCAATTACTAATAAATCTTCAGGGTGCGTTGTTTATAAGAAATCTACTGGGTCTTTTATATTTGATTATTCAGTCATAAATAACATCGGACATTTTGAATGCATATGTTTCTCAGTTAATGAAGTAGCAATTTTACTAATCTCTTCATCTCAAAAAAATACGAGGACTAATCTTATACAGAACATCTTGAATTGTTTGGAAAAAGTTGACATTGAAAAAGTTATAATTATTGGTGATTTTAATTTTGATATCCATAAACCAGCTGGTAAATCTCTACTTGGAAGTTTACGCTCAATTGGATTTGAGCATAAAACTAATGACATAACAACTGATGGCAATACTCATATCGACTTGATTTTTGTTCGACATATTGAAACAAATATATTTGTGATTCAAACTTTTCATATCACAAAGCTCTATGGTTTGCTCTTAATTTATAAATAATGTCTTCTAAGATGTGTATGGATTTTTTATATAACAGTTTCAATACATATAATTTAGTTTTATCATTCATACAGTATTTCTTATTTATAATTTAATGTTAATAAAATGTATTTATTTGTTTAATTAATACGCCAAAATAGCTGAAAATCGTACATTTTTTTGCTTATGTCAAGTTTTGGCCGTAGTTCACAAATTATGTTTCTTGGGCCAATTTTTTGACATATGCCAATTTTTGGCAGTAGTTCACAAAGTTTTTTTGGGACAATTTTTTTGACATATGCCAATTTATGGCAGTAGTTCACAAATTTTGTTTCTTGGGCAAATTTTTTGACATATGCCAATTTTTGGCAGTAGTTCACACATTTTGTTTCTTGGGCCAATTTTTTGACATATGCTAATTTTTGGCAGTAATTCACAAATTTTTTTTGGGTCAATTTTTTTGACATATGCCAATTTTTGGCAGTATCACAAATTTTTTTGGGACAATTTTTTTTACATATGCCAATTTTTGGCAGTAGTTCACATATTTTGTTTCTTGGTCCCATTTTTTGACATATGCCAATTTTTCGCCGAATAGTAAGGATTTTTTGACATATGCCAATTTTTGGCCGTATAGTGTGGATTTTTTGACATATGCCAATTTTTGGCTGTATAGTGAGGATTTTTTGACATATGCCAATTTTTGATTGTTAGTATGGTGTTTTTGACATATGCCAATTTTTGGCCGTATAGTGTGGATTTTTTGACATATGCCAATTTTTGGCTGTATAGTGTGTATTTTTTGACATATGCCAATTTTTTCAGTAATTCATTAATTTTTTTTCATAGGTTATTTTTTTGCAGTAATTTATAAATTTTGTTTCTTAGGTCATTTTTTGACATATGCCAATTTTTCTGTCACAAATTAGAGTCATCTGCCACTATTATCCAATTATATCAAATTTAACGAGAGACTAAAAACTATCTAAAATACAAACTGCAAAGTCATATATTGTGACCGTTTCGACCTTGTTTTAATGTTAAAAACTATAATATGTAAGAATAACAGAAAATTTTTATACGAAAAATATATAAAATGTCTAATTCCCGCTCATCTGCTCAGTTTAGCTCCGAAAAAGTCCGAAAAAATACCATAAGCCGTTTACTAAATTAGTTAAGCTCTAAAAATTTATAAATTGCTCAGCTCAGCTCTAAGCTCAGCTATATCTCAGGTTTTCGAGCTGCTTCTCATCACTAATAATTTCTATAAAATTAAAATTTCAGCCGAAAAAATAACATCATTGAAACTATTTCGAATAATAATTAATGGCACGAAACAATATTCTCTTATATAATACAAGTGAAACTCAATTATTTGCTTCAATGTACGTGTCCTCTGAAATTATAAAATAAAATTTTTTAAATTAAATAATATAGAGCATTGAAGATGTCTGGGAAAACTTTTGAGTTTTTATATTTTTTTGAGTGCGCGATATTTTTATTTTGTTGGCACTTATTGAAAAAGTCCACCATTAATTTCAGTTTGATCAGTACTATTAATTTTATAAAAAATTTATAAGTAACATGAATAGCGTTTTCAGAGAATTAATAGTTAAATTTAGTTACTGAAATATTTATTATTTAATTCGTTTTTCTTTTGTTACGTTTGCTATAATAACTAAGATTTATATCTAAACAATATGACTTTATACCATAGTTACCCAAGGGTAGGGTCTTGCCCGGGTCTAGACCCCCCCTGAATTTTGGAAAAGTTGTCCATCCCCCACCCAAAATTTGGAAAAAATCATGGATGAAAAAAAAATTTAAAATTTAGAAAAATTTTTGGTCAAATTTTAAAAAATTGTGCATCAAAATCGATGAGTTTTTGTGACCCCCATAAATTTTGGTCAAAATTTTAAAAAATTATCGTTTAAATTCGTTGAGTTTTTCAAGAGGACTTGGTCAAGAAAAAAATTTAGAAAATAAATTTTTTGAAAAACAATTTTGGTCCGAAAGCAAAAAAAATTGTCGTTCAAATCCCATGAGTTTTGCATCCCCCTTAATAATTGTGATTTTCTTGATCTGGACCCCCCTAGAGGTTCAGACCTTGGGTAACTATGCTTTATACTCATTATTACATAATCATTAATTTTTTTTCTTTTAAGTACATTATATTTTCGATTTTCATACTTTATTTATAATCTAAAATGAAGAATAATTTATATATTTTAATAAGTTTTTACAAAAGTTTTTAATTAATTATTTTAATATATAAAAATAATAAATTATTAAACTTAATGATAATATAACCATAAATATTTTCAAAAATTTTACTTACTGTAAGATAGGATTATAATTTATTCATGGAATATTGATTTAGTTAATGCGTGCAAAACAATCGATACAATCGGTTACAACTTATTAGCTGTTAAATTATGGTTTTGGACCAATCAATTGATTAACAATACTTTATTAAAATATAAGGATAATTAAAATAATTTATAAATTTTAATAAGTTTTTATATAAAGTTTTTAATAAATTATTTGACTGTAGAAAATAATAAATTATTAAACTTAATGAATTAGTAGAATCAATTTATTCAAAAAATTTTACTTACTGTAATATTACAATTTCTTCATCGAATATTGACTTAATTAATTATCATTTTGCAAAATAACAAAGAATACATTAATTAAAAGTTTTTTTTGGTGAAAAAATTTTTAACGATATTTCTTATTAAGTTTTAATAAAATTTTAATTTCATTATTTGACTTTAAAAATTTTTCCATGGAGTTTACTATCTGTTTACGTCTGTTAGTTTTATTGTAGACGTAAGCAGATATTAAACTCTATGAAAATACATATAAAATCATTTGTTCTAAAGAAAAATTCATAGAAAAGGGAACAAAACAAGGAATAATGCAAAAAGTGTTAATAAATAAGTAGTTCTAAAATAAATAATTATGAAAAAAATCGTAATTTATTCAAAAGTTTTTGAATTTTTTCCTCATTATTATTGCCAATAGATTGTGGCGAAACAAATCCAGCCATCATTTCAAACACTTTCATATATGATGGATAAATATCATGTTTGTAATTCCAGTAATGAATCGATTGATTTATAATAGAGGCATATAAAGTGAACAAATTTGTTACGTCAAACTGGTAGCGTATATTTAAAAAGTAAGTGAAATCTCCGATTATGGTAAAAATACCTTTGTTATCAGTTTTCGTTAATAAAAAGATAAATGATAGAACACATATTATTATAGAACGTATTAGTGTTAGAAAAGGATTAAAGTGTATTCGACTTCTTTTCGCATTTCCAATCATAAACTGCCACAATCCTATCTCATAGAAGTGATTGCCAGCATTTTCTATGAGCATATTTTGGTTTATTTGTATCGATTTTTAGCATGTTTTAGTATTTTCAACACTTAATAAATTCATGCACTTATTTCTCGGACAAAACTAATACAGATTTTGTATTAATATATGTACAGAGTAAAGATTATATTTATTTATTATTATAAGTTAATCTGGAAAAATTAAAAATATTGTTTGATGAATGAGAGTATATTTTAATATTTGAATATACAAATGGAATGAAATCGCTTCAAATAAACTCTAAATGTCATTATTTTTTTTTATAAAATTAACAATATATTGAGATATATATTAGCAACTAAGCATAAATTACAGAATAATTTAAATGAATAATTAAAAAACTTAAATTTCAAATATTGAAATTAAAAATTTCAGTAAATCTTTATATGAAATATCATTAACAATTCTTTTTTACCAAAAATTACTTTTTATTATTGTGATCGTTGTTATTTAATATTTGATCATTATCTAAGTCAATATTTCATAAATAAATTATAAACTTATCTTAAAGTAAATTTTTGAACAAACTTCTGGTTATATTATCATTAGTGATTCAATTTTTAGGGACTTTAAACCATCAAAAGCGGTCGGGATTCGGAAGCTAAATAACTATTAAATTCTGGAACAAAAATTGAAAATTCGGGAAATAATTTTTTGTTAAAAAGTAATAAAATAAATAATAAATTTAGTGGTTTTGATCATATATAATTTTATACATTTAAGAATTTGTATATTTCTAAATTTTTAATTTTTAGATTTTTTCTATTAGGTAGATATAATATTTTTATAAAATTTTTTTGAAAATTTATTCTTTTTTATATAAGAAAAACTAGTAAAACTTCGAAAATCGGGAAAATTTTTAATTATTCAGTAAATTTCGGGTAAAAATAGGGAATATTTAATTTATTGTAAAATTCGGGAAAATCGGAACAATAAAAACTATTTAAAAATAACCTATTTATTGCTTATATCATTTAATATTAATTTCCCGATAATTGCATTAATATATAATTTCGGGATTATCCCGAAAAATTGAATCCCTAGTTATATAACATACGATGCAGAATGCATTAATGACTGTTTTTGTAATTAAAGCAAATCTATTTCGCAACAAAAGTTTTGTAAATATTAAAATTCTATTGTTATACTTTATAAACTGTAAATTAAAAGAAGTTGCTTTTAAAACGATATAAAATAATATTTTTGTTTATTTATAATGGATTGCGACACGCTTAACGTATTTAATTGTGGTCTAATTGAAACGTTTAAATGACCTAAACTACTCAAACATTTTTACTACTTAACATATTTGACCAAATTTTTGCAACATAAATATTATTTTTTGAATTTGCAGCGAAAAAAACCACATAAAAACCTTTGACAGTAAGCGTAATGTGATTGCGATCGCAAAAGGAGTGTTTAATAGTAGAGGTCGTATATTAACTTCGGATAAAAAAGACGTATGTCTAGTGATTCCCGAGAATGCTATACCGGAAAACATTGAGCAGGAAATATATTTTAAAGTTTGTCACGACACTAGTATGGCTCCGCCACTCGATCCAGAAAAAGGTTATTCATTAGATTTTAATTATACGTGAGAGCAATGTATTAAAAGTTCACAAACTTAGTTTAAGGGGAAACACTATTGAGTCCAATAGTGATGTGTGGACCGCACTCGGCTTACGCTTCGAAAAATCGGTCGAACTTCGTTTGCCTCATTGCGTGTCTGGCAATGCCGACAACTGGTCGTTCGCTATTAAATCGAGTGACGCCACTAATGGTAATCCACTCTGAAATTTTTCTCATTTTAGCTATATTCAATAAATATAATTATAAAACGCATACCAATGGAAAAATGACGGAAATCAATGGACAAACAGCAAAGTGGACAACAACTTTGTTTCAGTTCTCATCGATCACTTAATTTTCTGATTATTCCGTTTTCAGACTACTTTTTAAAAGATCGAGTATTTTTGCATTAATATTATAAAAACTTATAAAAATTTAAGCCAAACTTTACTAAAATTGTGTGATCGTTGAAGTTTTCAATTTTAAATAAAAACCAATTTATCAATGTTCCCCATCTAACGTGACACACTTTTGGTGATTCCAGAGAATGGGAAAATGCTTAAATGTTAAAATAAGGGCCATTTGTGGTCAAATATTAATAATTAGGGTAAATTAGGGTTCTGAAGCATAAAAAGGCAAATTAGAGCATTTTGAGGCTTGCCCTAAAAATCCGGTCTATGATTATAATTTATAATATAGACAACACTTTGTATGATTTTGAGCAGTGATGAGTTTTATAAACGATGTCTCCAGACTGTCGCGTAGAATATACTGTACAAAACGTAAAAAAGGGGTAATATTTTGTTACATAATGAAACAAATAAGCTTCTAAAAATTCGACAGTATGGAGACTTCATTTAGAAAACCCATCACTGATTTTGAGCGCTGTAATGAAGAGTTTGTCACTAAACAGTGAAGTTGAGATGTTCACTGGTCGGTTAACCGACGGGTTTCTTATCCGATAGGTTCTGATTTCTCTTAACAATTAATTAGTCGGTTCGTTTGGGGTTGAATAAGCTTTTTATCCGGTATCCCGAAAGAATCCGAAAACCCGATAATCAATTTTTGGTATGAAATATTAAGAAATTAATATTATTTTGACTTTATTAAACTTCAAATAAGAAATTCTTCATCTTATATATTTCAATATTTTATTTAATAATACTAGTGTTAACAACCCGATTCGGGTTTTTTAAAGGAACACTTTGGCCTGTTTTACGTTCAGATATCTTTACATACAAGAAACACGTGAACACTATTTTATTAGTTTATTTATAATAATAATATCATTAGTACGGATAGAGATTTCCAGGAAAATCCAATTTATTTGCATTATCGAGAGATTAATAGGTTAAATTAAACTACTTAAAAATAATCATATAAAATTTTTTAATTTTCCCGTTTTTGGCAAATTCTTGAAATAATCCCGGATATCTTAAAATCAAAATATCAAAAAATGTTTCTGATTTCATTATATTTGGCAAGAAAATTTTAAATACTACTAAAGAATGCTTATATATCTGATGAAAAAGTTTAACAATGGTTTAATTACAAAGGCTTTGAAAATCGTTAATTAACGAATGTATAAAAATTTAATTATTTTAAATAATAATAAGATTAGAGGTCCTATAAGACCCGTATAAGTGACATTCAGGTAAACGATTTTTAAATATTTTAAACGATTTTTCGAATTTCATAACTTTTAAAAAATAATACTTAATATTTGTATAAATTTATTATATAATTAAGATACATCAATATTTGAATAATTTTTTTGAGCAAATTTTTTATTAATAAAAAAATAATTCTGAAAATTTCATTTAAAATTAATTTGTTTAATAGAAAATACTATTTTAGTAAATACTAAAAATTATTTAGTGAAGAAACTTAAATTATTGAATCTTATAATTAATTTTTGTAACTAGTCTTAAAAATTTTTCAAACGATTTTGTTTCCATTTTACTAATGATTTCAAAGCCTTATTAAAGTTGTTTCATTAGATGGCAGTGATATATGATTTATAGCATAGTTGTCGTATGTAAGACCAGACGACACGAATCCTAGCTGAACATGGATAAAACAATGTGATCGATACTAAAGCGTATACCTATTAACGTATTAAGTAACTAAAAATAGTTTAAAGAGTATGACTATTGATAACAGTGATTATATGTATATAAGAAAAATGAATGAAAAACATTGACTAGACATCAAACGTTTTGATATATTCTACTGTCGCCTGGTCTTACATACAGCAAGTATGATTTATAGTTATATTATGTGTTGTAGACTAGTAAACGCGCCCCCGATTTGTCGGACTCCCACAATATTAATCGGGCCTTGTTCGGGCCGGGTCGGGCTTTGAAATACCTCGGATTTTATTGTATAATCACTTTTTATATATTTAAATAAACGAAAAAAAATTAAAACGTGAAGTTATTGTTTGACTATTGTTATAAAATATATAAATAGATAACAAAAGTGTTAAAGTGGTTAATATATTGTTACGATTTTTAAATAAAATATTTTTATACCTAATTGATTGAATCGGGTCGGGCTTTTGACTTTAAGAAATAATCGGGCTCGGGCCGGGCCCAACTTCGAACTGTTGGGCTCGGGCCTGAAAGTTTTAACGAATTACTACTCTACTGTGTTGTCATTAGTAATATACAAACACGTGTTGTTTATTGCGTTTGTCATACGTTTTATAAACCATTTGTGCATCAAATTAATTAAATTATTATTATTTTGGTTTAATATAATTTACGTTAACATATATATTACTTATAATAATAATGAATAAAATAAGACGAAGAGATAGTTTTGATAGATTTGGTGATGATTTGTGTGAATTAATATTACATTATTTATCAATTAGTGATTGTTTTCGTTTGCAATGCGTTAACAAACAATTCAATACTAATATATTCAATAAACAATATAGACTTTCATTATCTAATGGCACACAACGACTTCATTACTACTATAAAAATCTTATTTCAGACGAGAGTACAGTTATTATAGAATTAATTTATAAAAATTTGAGTTTACGCGCAAATGATTATTCTATAAATAATGATTTATTAAAATATGTGTTAAATAAATGCGTGAATATTAATCATATCACTATTGATGGCACCGTTACTAATGATATATACTTATATATAACTGATGAAACAATTAATATTATAAGCAATACGTGTAAAAATATAAAGCATTTACGTATTTATTACTCGCCATGTGTTATGCAAATACCAATGATTTGTTGGAAACACTTCGCCGTTAAAACTCTAAAAAACTTGGAATCGTTTGCTATATATAGTCATTCAAATTGTCTTGAAAGTAATGTAATAGAGTTAATGTCGACATTAATACCATTATGTCCTAAACTTAAAGCAATCGATACCGATAAGTATATTGAACTATACTTTTATCGTTGTAATGATGCGAAAACAGCTTTTGGTGCGAATATCGATACTATTGATCGTTATATTATACGACATCCAATATTTATAAAATTTGCCGATCATTTCGCGCATCAATTAAAGTCATTTCACGTTACGATTTATAATGAAGACATTGGTTTACTGAATCATTTGCTGAAATTTGAAAATCTGGAGTATCTTTGCTGCGATTATTTATGTGCAAATGAAGATAACTTTATTGAGTTATTAAAACAAATTGGTTTGAAATGTTTGCGTTTAAAAGTGTTAGCCATTGAATATTTAGAATCAAAAATCAATGATGCATTTATGAATGGCTTTCAATCGATTGAAAAATTAATCTTAAGAAAGTGTAATGCATTCAAAAGTTTTAGATTTTTGCAAAACTGCGTGCATTTAACTCATTTAAAATTAGATGACTATTATTCTAATGGAAATGAGTTTAAAGATATTCATATATATTTACCACAATTAACGTCTATTGATGTTTATATAAATCGTTCGTTAGACAAACAAAATTTAATTAAAACATTGAATTATTTAGAAATTATGCCAAATTTATGTGAATTGAATTTTGGATTTCGTTGTATGCGTTTAACATATGAACTGTTAATTAAGTTTATCGATAATTGTTTAAGTATTAAGAAGATTGGTATTTACACGAAAGAAGAATATATTGAAAAAACTAAAATCGAAGATTATATTGTTTTTATAAATAGAAAAATAGCTCTTAACGTATTATCGCGCTATACTAACGATCGTGAGTAACGAAATTTTTAATACATCGGCATAGTTATGAGCTCCGGGTATGCAATGTTCTGGTATTAAAATAGTATTTTTAACTTAAAAAATAATATTTAATTAAAATTTACTATAATAGATAAATAATTTGGTGAAAAAGTAAACGATATGACTGTTAGTCTATTTTTCGAATTATTGGTTTGTTATTCACAGTCTGACAGATTTACGTGCAAAATCAAGTCATTCACTCGTGTCTATCATTGACTTCAAGATATTAGACTAACCATACATATTGCGTGAAATAAGGTATCGCACCAAAGCATATGTCAAACGTTAATGATTGCTATCTTATTCCCTGACTTTATACCTCACTATTGGATATTTTTGGACGATTTTGGAAACTAGACCTAACTATAGGGGATAAGCTCAAGCTTATGCCTCACTGGGGGGTAAAAACTAAGTCTTAATAATAGACAGTAATTTAGCGAATTCAAAAATGTATTCAGTTATCGATACTTAGTTTTTACCCATAGATTTCGATCGATACTGGTTAGCGTTGCTATGGGGATAAACTTGAGCTTTTACCCCATATAATGTATACGCTTAAACTTTGAAATAAGTTTTGTTTATTTAAATGAATAAAATAATTTTATATAAGCAACATATAATTTTATTTCTTAATTCAAATCAACACTTTTCCGTAATAATTAAAACGACACAAATATATTAGTTGTTCTCACAGACTTTACTTAAAGTTAAAACGAATAGTTATGAATTTCTCATTTCCACTCCAACTTTAATTCCATTTTTTGGCGTTACAACGAACGTATATGAGTTGTTCTCACAAATTTATATTTAGTTATCATACGAGCGATCGCTGTCTTCGTTTCCATGAGAGCAAATCTCATTCCAACACAATTTCGTGGTCCGATTCCGAATGGAAGGAATGTGTAGGGAATTAGTTTTGAACGATTTTTGGGCATAAATCTTTCGGGATCGAAACGTTCGGGATTCGGATAATAATCCGGGTCGTGATGTATACCTTCAATATTAATGTGAATTATCATTCCTTTTGGGATATTAATGCCAGTGTCTCCTAGAAAATTAAATTTTAATAATAAAACTTTTTAAGCGTTTAAATTAATAATTTTACCCAATTTATAATCTTCGGAAGCGATTCTACTATTTAATCCAAAAGTAGGATAATGTCTTTGTGTCTCAGCAACGCATGCATCTAAATATGGCAAT
>JAQGAW010004169.1:0-11301 GCA_034698025.1 Phthiracarus crinitus | reverse complement strand
ATAAGATCCAAATCGATAGAAAGATATGCCATATCTATATAAATGACTTCCAGCAGATTTTATTATAATTTGTTGAGACAAAACCTTTGATGCATCAAATATATATGAGTTACTTGTGATATCATTTCCGTTTAATTCCATTTTATAATCACAAGAATTTTCTTTAAGATAAATATTTTTGTTAACTTCGATTTATAGTTTAATAAAATCTAAATAATAATAACGATACTTTCATAATTCGCAGTACGTATGTATACTAAAAGAAATATGCTTTTTTAATACTCTTTTATATGCTTTAACGAAATTAGAATTATTTTTAATATTCATTTTATGAATTAACTTAATTTGCTTATAGTTTATAACTTTTACAATGATTTATTAGTTTTTCATAAATATGTAAAATACATCTCTTTTGCATATTTTTATAATAATTTTCATAAAATTAATAGATATTTTTTAATAGGTTATGAATCATAACTTATCGTATTGTATTGCAAAATTTCTGGTAAGTTTTAATTGCAAAATAGTTTTATATTTTTATAAATTTTAAATATATTATAGTCATTCTTGTCAATAGTTTAACTGTTTATGTTTATTTATGATTATTTCGAATTGTAAAATAATGTTTTATAATATATTTGCCATTATTATAATTATTGATTCTTTTTCTGTAATAATTAAAGGTAACAAAAATAAGAATATTTATTTCAAAAAAATATGTTAATCATTTTATTTCGAGGTTAGTTTCTTCATTTATTTATAAAGTCAATAAATTCCAATTCACTATTTATTCAAATTAGTTATGAATTTTAATTTATTATTTTATTAAACCATTCAAAAACATAATTAATAATATATGCCATTTAAACTTTTAGAAGAAATAATCCAAAAAATGGAATAATTTTTTAATTCATAGCAACAAAATGGCAAAAAATATTTTACGAGTTAAAATATAAAATAAATATTAGTTTCGGATTTGATCGTATATTAGTATTATCTCAATTTATTCTCTAAATAATTTTCTCTTACGTTATTTTAACTTTATTTAAAAGGAAATGTAAAAGATCGTAATGCTTACTATAATACATAATAATTTTTTAAAAAAATTTAAACCAATTGTTTGATAATGTTGTGATACTGGACACAGTACCGACGATTCCTTAATACCTGTAACCAAATATCTTAAGCGCTTAAATAAACGTTAAGATATACCATTTTATGGTCGCTGATTCAATAACTAATAACGATATTAATATAACACTCAATAAATACAATACAATGCGTGTGTATGTGAACACGTTGTTTGATATGTGAAATTGAACAGTAGTGAGTGAATGTGTCTGTATGTAAATAGCTGTGTCTGAGAGCACGTAAGTTACTGTTAATGTGAATATGATTATAAGCGCTTAAATAGAGACCAAATACTAATATGTTATACAATAATAATGATAGTAATAAGCGCATATGAGTAATAATAAGTAATGAGTAATATAACAATACATAATAAGCAAAGTATGAGTAAGAAGTGATAATAATAAGTGAAAGTATTGAGAACTATGACATTAACGATAAAGAGTTTAAATATAGATTGCTAAGCGCTTAGATATATGTTTAATAAATGGTAGTGGACTTTGGTGTCACTACATCTGCCGCCAATTGAGAGTGAATGTCATGTTCGTTTGTACGTGTAATGAAATAGGTTTTATTCGCTTTGATTCGTAATGAAAGCGCTTTATACATAACTCATATTCTTTGGCCGCGTGTATAATATTCATCAGAGAGGGTTTCTGTTTCCTCAAACAGCAACCAGATGTGTATACTCGCTTCACGATTATTTCCGGATAAATGATAAATGAATGTACTGTATTAGCGTTTAAGTTTATCGGTTTTTCATTAATGTTAAATGTGTTTATTTTCATTAAAGCGTTTTTGGTTTCAATTTGTGATGCATTGCTATTTATTCGAAATTGAAGTGTTTTGTTTGAAATTAAATTACTATTGAGAGCTCTAATGGTTGATTCTTGTTTTGATGGTAACACTATATGTTGATTTGATTGATCAAAACTCGATATCGAAATAATATTACAATTGTTCAGATTAGTTGAGATTTGCGTTTTATTAGAGGCTATTAAAGGTTATATTGACGTTAGAGTTGATTTGTTTAAAGAGATTAAAGCGCTTTGATTTAATTTATTAAATCTATTATTAATCGATTAAATTTAAAAGACTTGATATATCCATTTCATGAGATGTCTTGAATATGTATTTGCGTAAAATAAGTAAAATAATACAAATTAAAAATTAAATTATAATTAAATTTTTAAAATAGAAATTCTTAATGTTAAAAATAGTTATATTTAAATTTTTTATTAACTTTAAAATTAAATTAATTTATCTAATTGCCCAATTTCTTAATAAAATCATGAAAAATTATATAAAAAACTAAATTGAGGTTATATCTGTTATACTTATAAATTAACCGATTAAGAAATTCTTTAACTTTTACTCGACCCTTATATCTTAACTTTAGCCTTAGCCATAACCGGTTAACCGGTCAAGTCAAAAGTTAACCGGTTAAAATGTGTATCATTACAATAAATATCTTGCGTTTGTAATACTAATTATGTATAAATATTTTATTATTGTAACTTTATGTATTAATTGTGTAAAAAATACTAAAGATTTTATTTCTTTCTTATACTAAGGTTTTGAAAATCGTTAATTAACGAATGTTTTAAATCAAAATAATTTAAATTTAAAACAAGATTAGAGGTCATAATAAACCCAAATTAGTGAAATTTAATCAAACAAATCAAACGTTTTTAAAATATCTAACGCTTTTAAATATTTATAACGATTTCACAGATTTGATAATAATTGTAATTTAATCCATAATTTAGACAAAAATTTATTATTTTATTAAGATAAATCCATATTTGAATTAATATTTTGTGCAAAATAAATGTAAATGTAAAAATTAAACCTCTATTTTGGTTAATTTCATGTTAAAAATAACTTTTTTAAGTAAATTTTGTAATTTATTACTATTTAAGCCTTATAATTAAATTTTGTAAGTAAACTTAAAAATTTTTCAAACAATTTTTCAAACTATTTCGAACCTTTTTATTAATCGGTTAACAAACGATTTTGTAACCTATTTCCTAACTATTTTCAAAACCTTACTTATACAGTAATTGCGTCAGTAATGAGGAAAGTGTTTAAATCAATAAAGAAAATTAATTACGTAATTTCAAAATTCTTTTTGAAAACTTTATAATTTTAGATTTTTTAAAAATTCGCTGTCAATACTTAAATATAATTATACTACGAAATAATTACGTGTAAATCTCATATCTTGAGTAAGGTTTGTTATTAATGCTATTATTGATCGTATTTTCATTATAAACTAATTATAAGAAAAAACATCGTATATGTATTATTCTGGTGTTTTATTCAATAAACTACATCAGTAGAGTATTAATTCCTTATAATTATGAAGACAGGTCTCTGATACATAAGGAAAAGTTTTCAATCCGAAGTGTGATTATATCTAGTACCGTCTTGTCTGAATATAACCGCAATTATATAGGTTTGTGAGGTTAAATATTTGATTATGCAAATATATTTATTTTACATTAAAATGAAGTGAATATAAATTATTTTTGAAATTGTACTTAAATATAATGTCAATTTAATACTTTTTATAAAATTTATATTTAATAACAAATAATTAATTAGTTATTTCATAAATTAAAGTTTAAATTATATAAAAAAATTAAATTCTTATGTTCGTCACGTAATAAGGAAAGTAAATAAATCCTCATTGAATATCTATGAAATTGTTGTAAATTTTCTTTCGAAAATATTATAGCTTAATAACACAAAATCGTTTTATTCATGTATTAATTATATCATGGAATACGCATCACAATTGATTTTACCAAATTTATCAAAACATTCTTTTGGAAAAAATTAATCATAACATTTATTAAAAGAATTGACTGAATTGGGTGTCAGATATTATTAAAGAAAAATGGACGGATAAATATATTTTTTCTGAAGCAATATTTTATACGATTCCACACGCAATCGATTTTAATAAAATGCACATAATTTCAAAGTATATCGTTGCAACTTTTTCATGGGATGATTATTAAGCGAGCTTAAGCTCATTGTAAGCTCAAATGAAAAATTTGTGTGAAATTAAAGCTCATAAGATCAGCAAATTTGGCCTCAAGATTTATAAGCTCAACTATTTAACCGTTGAGCTTCTTGAGCTTGAAACGTTTATTTATAAACGAAAATACTATAAATATAGCCAATTTCATGAAAATATTTCTCATTTTAATAAAATATCTTAATATTTGATGTATACTTACTCAATAAATCTAACTTAAAGACGTATTTATGTCGAATTATATAAATTAGTTATAATAAAAGTCAGTTTTCAGAAAAATATTTTAAATTATTGTAGTGTATGTGAACTACAGTCACATCACTATTAACTGTATACGTATTCATACTTTGACTGTACTTCTAGTTCTATTTAGAAGTGCAGTGATTCAATTACTTTCCAAAATTAGTCAGCATAGCGTACACATTATAATTTATGACAGTATTACATATTATTCTTTGCTATGCTTTACTTTGTATTAATTTATTACACGTGTCATTCCAATGTTAACTTACAGTGTTTACACTAAATGATCCACGCTTTCACGTTCACTGTATTTATGCCAATTATTACATACTGTTATTAAAATGTATTGTATTCTAAATGCGTTCTGATTTTTACTGTGTATTCACTGCCTAAGCTAAGCATAGTTTTCACTTACGTGAACAGTGGTAAGTTTGTGGTCTCGTATTCTCGTGGTTCTTGAATTCTTCCTAATCAGTCATCAGCATTGCATCTCCGCACATCTTCGGTCGGTTACCTACATTGTCCGACTACTACTACTAAGTCGAATATATTACAATTATAAGCTCGGCCATAAGCTCAGCTTTAGAAACAAATGATTAAGCTCAAGCTCATTTGTAAAATCTTTTTTGAAGCTCAAGCTCTATGTTCAAAAATTTTGAGCTTAAGCACAGCAGGTTCAGGCTCAAGCTCAGTAATATTGAGCTTTCTCCCATCATTAATGATTATATGGATTCTAATACCAATAAAATCCACATATGTTTGGAGTTATATAAAGGGAATGTTAAAAATCCAAAAAACAAAATTGAGAATCAATTATCGAGTGATTTTATTGATTTGAAGGCGCAATTGCCAACGCAATTATTTGAAAGACTACTAGATTCACACGTGGAATGAATAACAAACTTAAATTCTGTTCAATATCTTCTTGAAAAAACAAAAAATGAAATTTCATTATTTTCTAATATTAGAGAAATCGACGTTGCAATGAAACCTTATTTAATAATGACTGACTTTATGCTCGGATTAAATATTGATAAATATTTATTGGACAATGAATTGGTTAAAATTTCCATATATTAATTTATAAAAAGGTTTACTTGGCTAATGATATGTACTCATTGAAAAGGGATATCGAGAGAAATCAAGAAAGTTTTAATTATTTGTATGTTTTAAGTAAAATTAAATAAATTACTTTGAAAGTGTAATTTATTAAAAACCCTTTTTTACTTTTAAAAAGCATTATAAAAGCGAATATGATTACACATGTGATTGATGATAACTCTAAATTGTTTTACTCGAAATATTATTTAAAACAAAATTTGATCCATTTTATCACATTTTTATCACATTTTTATCATTAATTAATAGATTTTAAAGCCAATATTGATTATGTTAACCAAATTTTAGTCCAATTTTATTTTATTAATTGTCATTTTTATACTATTTTAAGCTATTTCTGTACTTTTTAAACTATTTCTCATTTTTTGACATTTTTTGACCGTTTTTGTCTCATTTTTAGCACATTTTTTGTGTTTGTATGGTATAACTGACCCATTGTTAGCGCGTTAAGTAACAAAACATATTGTAAAATCTCGCGCTTGTTAACAATAATAATTATTAAACTCATTTTCATTCACTGAAAAAATAAATTTTGAATGAACATAAACTATGGTTTTAAAATATTTCCTATAACACTATAAATGATATATTATAATTAGGGACGCGATTTTTATGCGATTAAAAAATAGTTTTATGCGACTAAAACAAGCGATTAAAACATAGAAAATATGCGATAAAATATGCGATAAAATGCAATAAAATTTTTAATATTTTTTAAATTTACAACAAATCTGATATTTTTGAAATCGAATTATTGAATTAAATTTGAATTAACATTAACGAAAAAAGTATTGATAAGGTTTTCATCAGTAAAATTAGCTCTATTTTTACGAAAAAAATGTTTATATTGCGAAAAACTTCTTTCGACATCACAGTTAGTTGTGGGTGCATATCGAAATGAAGCAATTTGTTGAGGATTTAATTTAGTGATAGCAATGTCTTCATTGTAATCTTTTTCGGCCAAAATTAGTGCAATGTTTTTAATTTATTTATAGCCAGGATTTTCTTCTAAAACGTTTATAATTCTTTCGTGAGATATTTTTCCTATATTTCCACGAATTAAGCTTAGTTTTTCTACTAAATCTTCTATCATATTAATCGAATCACTTAATAGTAAATCTCTATTTTCTAATTTTTCAATTAAAGTTATAAGGCATATAAAATTAGCCTCAATAAAAGCCAAATCATTTTTGACTTCATTATACTTTTGTAGACATTTCTGTGCATCACTTACACATTGAGAATGTTTTGAGTCGAGTTTTAAAAATATATCTGTAACTACTTCTAAATTTTCGGAATAATATTTAGCGGCTGATAACCACGTACCCCATCTGGTTAAAATCGGTTTCGGTGGTAAATTTAAGTCTTGAGCGAATTGCTTAAATTCATTTACTCGTGACTGACATTTTACAAACATTTGCTTTCCAGCGTTAATCAACTTATCAATAATTTTATAGTTCAATCGAATAGTTTCTGAAAGATTGTGGAGTCCATGTGCTATGCATGTCAAATGAATTGCATTTTCAAATGTTTTTTTGAAATATTTTCCTAATTTAACCATATAAGGAGCTCTGTCTGTAATTAATAGCAAAACGTTTTCATAATTAACACCATTTGGCCAAATATCATTAATTGCATCATTAAGTGTTTGAAACATATTCGCTGAATCATTTCGTTTTACAAATGCAGTTCTTATTAAATATCTTTTTATCGAAGATTTTTCTGTTTTTAAAGATCCAGCAATAATATTTACAACATATCTTTGTTTCCAATCTGTTGTTTCGTCAATAGATAGCCAAATATATTCGTCTTTTAAATCTTCTCTTATTTTTGATAGTAACTGTATAATTCAATTAAATATTAATTTTAAAACAATCTCGTAAACTATACAATTACCTCTTGTTTTATATTTATAAGATAATTTTTCCTTAATGTTGATGAGTCTGGAGTTTTAGTTTTTGTCCATTTGGATAAGAATTGCGCAAATTTTTCATTTCTCAATTTCTCAAATGGAATGTCGGCTGCAATTAACGCCTCACTCAATTCTCGATTGTAATCAGTTTTTTGACCGCCATATGATGTTATAAATTGTTGTTTCGATTTATAATTTTTTACTGATTTAACGTGTTTTTCAGTTTCCACGTGTTGTGTGATACAGCTATTTCTTTCCGCGTTTTTAATTTCTTTGTTACATGCTTGACAGAATAAAATTGAACCATCTGTAGTGAAGATTTCACCATATTTTTTCACATATTCATTAAGTTTTTTTGATAAAACTTGTTTAGGTTTACCCATTTTAATTAAATAAGATCACATCTTTAATTAAAAGCATTTGTTTACAAATATACAAATAAAAACATAATTTATGCGCAATCGCAATCAATTATGCACATTAGGGGTGAAATATGCATTTTATGCGCTAATAAATATATCTTAAACTAATTGATTCGATGTAAAATGAAAAAATAATTAATTAAAACTAATAACACTGCTCTCATTTAAAATATGTAAATACATAAAAATCGCGTCCTTAATTATAATAAATACTTTCGTGCGTGATGTCCGACTGAAAAAGCACGGTTACGTCATACAACAACTGTTGTTACAGATATTACGCTACTCTACGGGCGTGCTAGTATATAAAATTAAAACATTACTTGTGTTAATAACAAAATGTAATAGTGTTTAATATAATATATGTGAACATAACTATTATAATAATAATATTTCTATATTACTAATTAACTAATTAATTAAAGTTATTAGTATCAGAATATGCCAAATATATAGATGGCGTATATAATATGCAAGCAATAAAAAATAAAATGTCTGATTATTATTGTCTTGAAAATCGTTAAAAAAACTAAAACTGAATCGTTAGTTAATAGTTCGAAAAATTCGTTTGAAATTTTTGATTTTAAAGTTATTAAATATTAAGTTTAATTTAATAAAACCTAAAATATTTTTATAATTTTCATTAAAAACTTATTTATTAGAATAAATATAATAGTGAAAAAGAAATTACCTATTAAGTATATAAGAAAATTAACTGTTTTTATTAAATTGAATGAATCCATTCATAAAATAACTGTTTTTAATTTAAGTGAATATTTTGAATTCATAATGATGCAAAATTATTATAAATGAGTTAAGAAAAAATTTATTAGGAATTATTTTTTTAAATTTCTTATTGCTTTTTTAGGATTTTTATAGACAATTTTTTAAAATTCGTTAGAAATATTCGAAATCGTTTATATCTACATCATATTTTATTCGAATAAAGAAATTCTATTGAAAACTAAATCGTTAATTAACGATTTTCAAGATCCCACTAATTATATAAAATGGATTTTTTAGACATTATAAATCATCAGTGGTTCGACTAATGTAACGATTAAACAGTTAATCAATAACGCGTTTAAGTTTGAATGTCTCCAAATCAAACTCATCCATGAACTCAATAAATTTATTATATGAACCGCTAAAAATCTCTGATAATGGAATTTTGTTCAAACAATTATATCGTGGGGTAATTATAGACCATAAAAGATTACCAGAAAGTGAATATTCCATTTCGTTTAGAAATTTTAAAAAATCATTATTTTCTGCGTAATCTTTTGCCAAATCATTTTTAATGCTAATAAACTCTTTTTCAATATCGATAATCATATCTGTGACCATTTTTACAGATGTGGCCAAATCATTGCCTTTCGAACAAAAATATATAACGAAATTGAATACGCCTTGAATATACTGATTATCGAGAAATTCAAATTTCATTGAATACAAATCGTTAACAATTAGAACATGTTTGAGACCGACAACCATGAGTTTTTGGCATTTCTCTGTTCTTAAAATATCATTTACGTCAATATTCAAAGCCAATTGTATGAGCAAAAAGTATGCTTTCATTCCAATAGTATTCAATCGATATTTGAAAATATCGTCTATTGTTTTAAACTCATTTATATTTGCACTTAATTCTAGTTTAGCATAAGTCACGCTATCGCTAATACTTCTTCGTAAATCTTCCATTTGCTGTTTGGTGTAATGCGGTTTAATGCTATCAAATACATTTTTGAAGCTAATTTCACACGGATTACATGCAGTATTCCTGTTATTTATGACTTCTATCAATCTATCGAATCTTTCGGTATACTTTTCAATGTAAAAGTATTCGTCAACACACATAAGAGCAGCAAAGAGACGAATTCCTATTTTCAATCTTTCAACTGATATGACATTTGGATAAATCATACTAACAAAATGAACGGTTGCCATGAATCCGATTGGTTTTCTTTTGCTTTTTTCGATTTCCTTTCCGAATAATTCATCGCAAGGAATATTATTTACGTCCCAATGAAATCGAGTATAGTTTGTTTTGAGATTTGTTTTAAATATCTCCGGAGAAAAATCTTCCACTTCTTCTTTAATACTCGAATTCATGATTTAGAAAAATATATTCCTTTATCTAAAATAAATTTATCAAATTTGTATTAGTATTGTCTAAATTTATTCTCTATTTATCAACTATATTGAAGATGTTTTACATCTATTTAAAAGGAAATGTAAAAGAATTTATTAGTTTCATATTATTTGTCCGTCAAAATGTGCGTCATTTAATTTATGATTGAATTATTTTTAACTGAATATATCCTTATAGGAAATTTATGTTTTATTGCTTGTTTTTTGAAAATTTTAGAATTTTAGTTTTATATATAAAAATTATTTTATTTAATATAATATAGAAGTCTATGTACAATCTAAGAATTAGCGTTACAAAGATCCATAAATCATCTTTATTACTAAAGCACGGAATTTTACATAAATTATTTTTTTATCGGTTCGCGCGAATGAACTGAGAATTTTAGAGTTACTCTATTAAATATAAGCTGTTAAAAGACTTTATAATTCAATATAAATAAATATTTTCGAATTTAAAAAATAAAAACTTCAAATATTCAAATCTGATTAGTTTTTTATTAAAATAGTAAAAAATAATAATTATTATTGTAAAATAAATAAATAATAATATAATCAAAATATAAATTGATGTTTTAAGTTTTTAATCTAAATTTATTCATTATTTTGTCATAGACGTCAAAATTAGTTTCAATAACTTGTTCTATTAAGTTTAATACCCGAAGTGCTTTAAGTAACAATAAAAATTAATAAAAAACAGAAAAATAAAAATTTCTATAAATCAATATTTTAGTTGTTTTTAATCAAATATATATTCAATATTTTAGTTTTAAGAAAAATATTATATTCAATATTCTTACACAAGAAAATAAAATATTTTACGAGCTTTATTTATTACTTCTAGTTTACCCAACAATAAATTATAAGTAAGGACTATGTATTTATATCTAATAAGTGGCAATTTAATTAATGATTATTCTTAGTTTAAAGAATAAGTTTTGACAGTAAAATTTAAATGTGATAAACAATCAAATTATTTAAATACGTTTCGAAATATGCATCCTATATCTCAACATTCAGTTCATAAAATTACATTGTTTGTTGGGATGAAATATTTTAATATATTATTTCAATAATAATATATGTGTAGTGTATGTGTTCTTTCGTCACATCACTATTAGGAGTACGTTTTCATACTTTTACTGTGTTACTTATGACTGTACTTCTAGTAAGACTTACAGTGACTCACAATATCATTCAAAGCTATTCAATATTAATGTAATGTTAATAATTACTTCCGTGTTAATGCTTATAATATTAGTCATATATGCTAACGTGTA